>JAOTQK010000013.1:0-19127 GCA_025642025.1 Rhododendron ferrugineum | reverse complement strand
CAAATTAAGCCGCAGGCTCCACGCCTGGTGGTGCCCTTCCGTCAATTTCTTTAAGTTTCAGCCTTGCGACCATACTCAAAAACCCTATGACGCGAGGCGTGTTAGACACCATATCGATCCGCCTCCTGCAGTGAAACTCACCTCAATAAAGACCGTCCACATTGTTGCAACGAATGCAAACGTCTTCCACTTGACTGACCAGTTTAGAGGGTCGTGTGGGCTGTTAGACGGCTGTGGGACCAGCTCACCGTGGCTGCCCTTGATGAGGTGACGGGTACCCACATCCGTCATGATTTCCGTGCCAGGGATATGCTCCGTATGGAGCTCATTTTCGATCTGGTGGAGCTCGACATCCTTGTACTTCATCCCCATCACAGGCGGGTGAGAAGAACAAGCGGTAATGCCGGTTGGGTACTTGCCATTTCGAAGGGCCAACAAAGCGATGAGGAGTAGGAAGATGATATTTCAAACCATGTGGACGACAACGAAGATTGATCGTCTACTTATCAATTGTGTCAACAGGAGCGTCGGCGCTCTTCGAACGCTAGAGCACTGCCGTGTCTATGTTCCAGAGGTCATGCGGTGGCGCGCCTTTCACATGACAGATGAACGAGGCATACCATGGTCTGGTCCGACTACTACAACAGGCAATTGGAGTTTCGGCGTCCACTCCTCGTGCTCAGATCGCAGGTGTCAGCGATTGCTTAGCGGGAACATCACGGGGGCCGACGACGAGTCCGAAACTGCCTATAAGCCGAGCATGGACATGAGGCATGCACTAGCTTGAGCCAGCCACTCGTAAGCGTCAGCAACACCATGAGCATCGACATCAGCCTCAGCGTCGGCAAACATTGCCTTGATGCAGCCGACACGCACCCACGCCGTGCTTCGCTTCTCGTCATGCGTGCACCAGTGAAGTCGCTTGCAACAAGGATCCGCCATTTTGTTCTGGCCGGGGAAGTGACTCGGACGGGTGCGGTATCAGCAGGCTGAACCTAGAGAGCATATCACCAGTCGAAAACGCGGCGCCAATAGAACCTGCTTGACTCGGCGATCTGGAGCAGGGATTTGCCGCTGCGGTCGCCCACTTCGCTTGTTGGTTGCAGCAGTACAGAAAATGAAAGACTTGGCAGGGTCCAGAAAGGATCCACTTGGCAGGGTCTAGCTAATCACGTGACAGAATTCGGGGCTGAAAGATAGGAAACTTGGCAGGGTCCAGGGCTAGAAGAGCTTGGCAGGATCACGTGCGAGCGCAATCTTGCAGCGCGCTTGTCAGTTCCTGACAATCTAGTCGTCTTCTCCGCAAAAGTACCTCGAACTTCCCATCGACCTTCGCGTTCCCGAAACCTCCATCAAATGCTGAGTACAGCGGCGTGGATTCCTCTCACATTCGCGAGGAAAGCGGATCACTCTCCTCACGTTGCATACAGTTCTCCAGAACACCAGTCATGAAATCCACCTATCCACTCCGGCAGCTCTACTACGGTGGCAAACCACAAGCATCCACTTCTTCCGCGCCTACCTTTCAAACAGTGAACCCGGCCACCGGAAAGCCCCTTGCGGATATCCAGTCAGCTTCCCACGCGGACGTTGACGCTGCCATCAGCTCGGCAGAGTCTGCATTCCCGAAATGGTCGACTACTCCACCCATTGCCCGGTCACGGATTCTGCTCAAAGCCGTCTCTATCCTGCGAGCGCGAAACGACGAGCTAGCTAGGGTTGAGACTCACGATACTGGCAAACCAATCTCGGAGACCAGCGCTGTAGACGTCGTCACCGGTAGGGATGTCCTGGAGTACTATGCCAATCTCGCGGCATCGGGCGGACTCAATGGCGAGACGACACAGCTACGGCCAAACGCCTGGATTTACACGACCAAGAACGCGCTCGGCGTCTGCGCGGGCATCGGAGCCTGGAACTACCCGATCCAGATTGCGCTGTGGAAGAGCGCGCCGTGTCTTGCTGCGGGCAACTGCATGGTCTACAAGCCGTCCGAATACACGCCCCTTCACGCCCAGCTCCTGGCCGAGATCTACACCGAGGCTGGCGTACCGCCTGGAGTCTTCAACGTCGTGCAGGGCGCGGGGGACGTCGGGGCGTACTTGACACAGCACCCGAGCATTGCCAAAGTCTCCTTCACCGGCCAAGTCAGCACTGGCGCAAAGGTCGCCGGCTCTGCAGCCGGCGGCATGAAGTACGTGACCATGGAACTAGGCGGCAAGTCGCCGTGCATCATCCTGCCCGACTGCGACATCGACATGGCCGTCGACGGCGCCATGATGGCCAACTTCTTCTCTACCGGCCAGGTCTGCACAAACGGCACCCGCGTCTTCGTGCCGCGTTCTACGCTCCCCGCGTTCGAGAAGAACCTGCTAGAGAAGATGCACAACATCCGTTCGGGCGACGTCATGGACCCGCTGACGAACTTCGGCCCGCTGGTCAGTAAGGTGCACTACGAGAAGGTGCTGAGCTACATCCGGCACGGCGTGCAGGAGGACAAGGCGAAGCTGCTTTTTGGCGGCGCCGAGAAACCGGACCTGCCGGCGGGCGCCACCAGCGACGGGTACTGGGTCCGGCCGACGGTCTTCACAAACTGTACGGACGGCATGCGGATCGTGCGCGAGGAGATCTTCGGGCCGGTTATGTGCATCCTGCCGTACGACTCTGTTGACGAGGTCGTGAAACGGGCCAACGACACGCCGATGGGGCTGGCCGCGGGCATCTTCACTAACGACATCAACACGGCACACAAGGTCGTTGCGCAGGTGCAGGCTGGCATTACGTGGGTGAATACTTGGGGCGAGTCGCCGGCGGAGATGCCCGTTGGGGGTTGGAAGCTCAGTGGTGTCGGTGTTGAAAACGGCCGTAAGGGGCTGGAGGCATGGGTCAAGAACAAGAGCACGCTTGTGGAGATGGGCGGCGTCGTTGGCTCGGTGTTTACGAAAAGCAAGCTATAGGTGTCGTGTGACTAGTCGACAATGCAGCCTGCTTGTTCTACATGTGTTGACTCAAGCCTGAAAGTCTTCCACGGCCTTCCCGATCTGTGGTGCTTCCTGTCGTGCATAAATCGTCGCCACTGGCATCGTGCGATGGCAAAAGGGCCACAGGTACGCATTGAAGGACCTGTGGCCTGTTAGCAGCCTTCTTCATTCTACGGACCATATGTGCCATTGCTGGCGGCTTGATCCACCTCGGGGTTTTCGTGGAAAAGTTGTGATTGCTTGTGCTGGGTATGATCGTGTAAAGCTCGTGTGGTGGACTGCATATTGGGGTTTGGTGACCAGTACAGGCAATTTCATGATCAGTGTCACCCCCGCGTAGTTTGAACAAATAGTTTCACCAGCGCCTAGCAAGTCTGTTCGATTATAGGAATCATCAAGATGATGGATTGAACATCAGCTCAGATGGCCCCGACCACGGTATCTTTCCTCGCATTTGCCTTTACTCCAACCGTCAATGCCACCACTGTCACCATCGTCACCACTATTGCCCAAGACGTTACGTTCCGCTGCATCATGGCCTCTGCCTTGCCCACTTCTGCCTGGTGCCCTCTTCGCCGCCCACACTTGGACACTCTCGATTGCCGTCAGGCAAGTGATGATCACAGAGGTCTGAGAACAGCACCGTGCGACGTCATTGTGTAATGCGTGGTTGATTGTTTGTGTTGTGTACTAGCTAGAATCTATGAAGCACTAGAAAGGATGGTAGGCCTTGAAAGGTCGCTGCTGGCGGTCGGTTTCAGCTGTTGCTGCCGTTGCCGCTAGCCAGGCGGATCAGTTGAGGTCCAGATGACCTCAACGGCGCGGAAGTCGTGGATTGCTTGGCGTATGAAGTGCCAGGCCATGTTGATGTGCTTGGAGCGGCGATTGCCAGCACTGTCGAGGTTCTCAAGATCGATCGCTGGCTGATTGTCCTCGTAGATGACTGTTGCAGCAGCACAGGGGTAAGCCGCTTTGTAGGTGGCTGGCTCGGAGGGGCGCTCCGAGGTGTTGATGCCAGTACGAAAGCAGGCCGTGTAGAAGGCACTGCTGCAAAGGAGGTGGTGCTGACGGCCAGCGCTGCCTTGTTTTCTGGCAGTGCTGGCAAGGCATCGTCGTCCTCAGCACCCTGGTGAGCGTCGTGAAAGACGTCTTGCTGCTCGATCTCCTCGAACGCAGCCGCCTCCTCAATAGCAAGCGTCTGCGCTGTAGATCCGGTGTCGAACTGCTGGATCATTCCAGAGGCGTCCTGTAGTGCCTGTGATCGAGGAGTCGGAGAATCACCCCCAAACCCCAGGTCGCGCAAAGGCGGCAGCTGCAGTGACTTGTCGATCTCCGGTGGAGGAGGGGTAGGTTGTAGGCGTCTTATAGGCCTAGTTTGAGAGGGTGGAGGCAATCGCAGTGCCGCTGGCTGATGAGCTGATGGCAGCACACCCCCTGAGCTAAAAGCGTAATGACGCTACTGCCGAACGTTGAGGTAAGGCAGCCCGTCTCGCACAGTACAAAGAAACAAAGGAACGTCATCAGCAGTGAAGAGAGTCTCATGCTTGCTGTGATAGTAAAGACCGGAGGTCTTCTTGGCCTTGATCGCTGAGAACAGCGACAGGCGGCCGGTCGGCACGTATAGCACGTCGGAGAGTGTTACAATCACCGGATCACCGGCGTAGTCGTCAATGGTGACTCGGACTTTGCCAATACCTTGAGAATAGAAGCCTGAGTCGCTGTTGGCACCACCGATCCACGTGTGATCGTCGTTCATTTCAATGAAGACGTCCTTGTTGTTGCTGATGTGGCAAGAGGCACCAGAACCGACGATCCAGGAGTCCTTATCGACAGCACTATCGTGCTCGAAGAAGGTGACAGCAAGCGCAGAGAGGTGACGTGGAGGGTTGCCGGCGGACTTGTTGCTAGCGGCTGGCCTCTGACTGCCGTTGTTGGGACGGAGTTCTGGATGCAGACGGTAGCACTGTGCCTTTGTATGGCCAGGTTTGCCGCATTCGTCGCATGTAGCACCGTTGCTGGTGGTCTTCTTGGCGTGGTCCTTGCCTTTGAAGGTGTTGTTGCCGGTCTTGCTGTTGCTGCCGGCAGGCCTCTCACGGAAGGAGAGGTTCGCGGACAGGCCGCTGGTGACACTGGTCTTTTTAATGAGACCGTGCTGCAGAGACTCCAGTGAAGGGAACTTCTCAGCGTCGTCCTGTAGGCGCATGTTCGTCCTCACCGATGCGGCGTAGACAGGGAACGGCTCGGTAATAGCGTTGAGAAACAGCAGTAACTCAGTGTTCTCGTTGAGTCCGTTCTTAGACTCTCGTGCCTTCACTACAGCGGTAGTGAACCTGCTGCAGAACTTACTGGCATCCTCGCCAGGCCTATAGCGAATGTGAATGAGGTCCATGAAGCAATTGGTCATGAAAACAAGGCCCTTTTTGAAGTAAACCTTCTGGAGGTGGTCCCATTTGTCCTGAGCAGTGTCGAGATTGCTGAGGGATGCCTGTATGATCGGATCGACCGTCTGGTAGATGCAGATGCTGGCCACGGAGTCTTCCTTACGCCAGTCGCGCATCTGATCCTTGTAGGCCTTCTGCTCCTGAGGAGTCAAGGCACCGGAGTCGTCGTCCGGCTTGGGCTGAATAGGCGCTGGCTCGTCGCCAGTGACGTATTTGTAGATCCCCTTACTGCGTAGGATCATGGTAACAGCTTGTCGCCATGGCTCGTAGTTGGAGGCACCTCTGAGACGGCTGATCGAATTGGTCGCCGAATCGTTGGACTGCATAATGAATGAGGCCATGACTGCTAGCCTAGTGACACAGGAGTGCCTTCAAGCAGCAGAGCAGTCAGAGGGCGGTCAATTGAAGGTTGAATCTGCAGCATTCTGCTGATTCACACGCCTTTCACACACTGTAGGGGCAATCAATTGACGACGACGAGGTGTCCTCAGTCGTGCTGGATCAGCTGAATGCACAGCACGCTTTGGGGGCTCATAACCTGATGATCACAGAGGTCTGAGAACAGCACCGTGCGTCATTGTGTAATGCGTGATTGATTGATTGTGTTGTGTACTAGCTAGAATCTATGAAGCACTAGAAAGGAAGGTGTTGGTAAAGAGGTCACGTGATCAGCTAAGGTCCGAGGCTTGGCCAAAACAGTGGACCCTGAATCCATCAGCAAGCTCTGCCCGGCGCCCTAGCGCGCTATGTTGCGCTTCGATCACGGAGGCGCCTGGGATAGCAAATAATTGTGCTACCTGCCATTTGATGTGGAAGGTCGGCCAACCAGACATCAGCCACCGTTTTGAGACCAATACAGTGACTTCGAAACAAAGAATTGACCTCCTATACTAACCGTTGCTTAGCACCGGCGCCAGTAAACCTCATCTTTTTGGCTACGTGGTACAACGCCAGGCATATAAGGCTTTGATCGCAAAGTCCTTCCAATCGAGGGTATCGGAGATATCATCGAATGCGTCGACAAATGGGGTCGATGAAGCTTCTATAGACTCCGTGAGTGCAGGGAGTCATGGCCAACATATAAATACGTTGCGCGCTCTATCTAGTGGAGCCTAGAGTTTCGATGGCCTCAATAAAGCGTCTGTGATTGGGTAGAATGACCAGGTCAGACGCGTAGATACGACAGCAGTACTGCGGCTTATGACTGAGTCTGGAGTGAAGAGAAGAGCCATGGACGCAATTCTCTTACCATTCTTTAGAGGTGACGCACTTTGCGCCTTGACGAAGCGTCTATCCGGGGAGATGTAGACAGGTGACTGCGAATGTCAGGCTAGACTAGTGAAGGTGTCACGGTGTAGATGGTGCTCACGACGTGAATGGAGCGCGATACTCAGAGATTTAAAATCGGCTTGCGTACGAGTACAAGGCTGGGTAGATCACGGGAGATAAGCCAAGGAAGGACGGAGCAATATGTGCCGACCAGGTACTGTACTGTTGTATATTGAGCAAGCCTCTGTATATGAGATGCGGTGCGGAGACTGGGCAAGAAGGGAACTGTTCCGACAGCGGAAGCGCGTACTGAGCGCCGGATGTGACTTGGCAAGAATCACCAATGTTTCAGGACGACAGCTCCACACATAGGCGGATAGTACGAGAGAGAGATTCCAAAAGCAGTTTCCGGATCTACAGCCGATGACTACATACAATGAAAGTATCTCTGGCACCCATCGTATCGCGTTCAGAATCGCCACAAAAGCATGTCCATCCACCTCATTCTATGAGCGCCCATCGAGGCCGATATAACAAACTGGCAACGAGCTCGCCAACTCTCTATTCGTGGCCTTCATGGCCCGAGCACTCCGCGTCGATGACAGGACCAGCCTTGAGCACGCAAGTCGCGCCTTCGATCAGGCAGGGGCTGTCCGCAGCGCAAGAGATCTGGCTGATCAGCTCGCGCAGATGGCAGTTGCCGGTGCCTTGGTAGCAATCGCCGTAGAACTGTTGGCCGTTTAGTGGACTGCTGTGGTGGGGGAAAGGAGATGCAGCAGGATCATGGGACTGACGTCGCGTGTAGTGCGCTGGACCAAGCGGTCGGCGTTGCTGGCGTCACGGGCAGGACTGGCGTGAGCGAGGCTCGCGATGCCGACGACGAGGCCGGAGAGGATGGTTGTGAGATGCATGGTCGGTAGACGTGGTTGTTGGTGCGTGGATTGAAGTACGGTTTTGAGGAATCGAATTGCAGAAGATGCACTCACAAGTGGGCGGAAGACAAGATCTTATATGCTGCAGTTTACCGTGTCCCATTTCCCGATCTGAGACCTGGACTGATGGTCTTAGAAGTCTCAGGGGAGAGTACTCGAGTGGATGAATTTAGACTGTGAAAGGGTTTCAAGATGCGGCGGCGGCGATTTCATCAACGAATGAGATCCCGAGCAGTTCTAGAAAGGTGTAAAATGTATGTGTCATTATTGGCCTCAAAAGAGCTCGTGTAGGGAGAGGTATAGGCCACTCACAAGGTTGCGCTTCTCCACACCAGGTGGCCCGGAGATCCCGCATTTTCCAGACCAGTATGATAGTCTCATTCTGTCTCGGCTCACGCCTGCACGAACTTGGATATTGAGGAAAGGTCGGTGGGGCAACGCTCGTCAGGAAGACTTCAGCAACACCATGCGGATAGAGCGATCCATTCGACTTTATGCCAAGTGCATGTTCGCGAGAGAAGGCCGGTACTGCTTGGATTGCCATGTACAAATGCTAAGGTGGGCCGGCATACGCAGGCAGACGTCTGCCAGCCCTTATTCTTGCCGTTGACACACCCTGTGGTGTGGCAATGCTGAGAGAAGAAAGGTCGCGTTAAGGACAACCAGGGCGGCAACCTTCTCGGCATTTGTGAACCTCTTCCACTTGATCAGGCTGTCAGGGAGACGGTTCCCTGTTGCCCGCGCAAGCCGATCCAGGCCGCGGTAAAGATGCAGCTCACCAAGAAGCAGAGTCTACCGGCGAGTATGGAGTGCCTCGGGATTGCGGCCCGTGCGAGGGTGAGACCGTACCTGACAAAAGCAACCGCTACGCCGGTTTACGCGGCTCCTACGGGATGGTCGTTGAGGTAATGGCCAGAAGGAGTGTACGCTCATTGGAGACGGTGTTGCTCCGAGCAGCACTGGGACAACCTCGAGGACGTCTAGCGGGACAACGTCCAGGATATCTAGCCGTCATACTGGTTTGAGTTTCACTCGGACAAGTGCAGAGACGTGATCCTGTACGGCTCGCCTTCGATCTCCGTCAAGGCTACCGTCCCGAGCCGCGAACACTCCTCTGATATCCTCGTTCTCACCTTGCTCTCCACCACCAAGTGATCCGGATTAATACATGTCGGATTGCCGCATGTATGGGATCCTTCAGTGCCGCCCTGGTCCAGAAGCTTCGTGAATGATCCGATGGGCAATGATGGCCAGACGATGAGCGTTCTGCGGCTTGTCCTTCTCTCTCTTCGCGCCGTTCGCCAACCACGACCTCTCGTGCATGTCCTCCTCCACCAGCACTGCCACCACGTAGCCAGCCCGTAATCACTGCCCGACTTGTCCGTGTATCCGTTTCTTGGTCTCTCTCATGTTCGTAGGGCATCCTCTTTGGTGAGGCTACGCAGCTGCTCAGGCGTCTTAGAGGGCGCTGTGGGGGCAGAGGCTGCAGTGGTTGCTTCGTCGTTCGTTGTGACCGAGTTATTGAGCTTGAAGGCTTTCTTGAAGCCTTGGAGGGACATGGTTGAGACTGTTGTATGTGGTGTACACTGGACTTGAACTCTCTGGAGAATGGCGTTGTTTGTTGTCGCAGCAGCAGGTGCCATGGACACGGACAGACTTCAGGACGTCGACCAGAACAGCTTTCAGTACAGTAGCATGCAATGTCATTGTCAAGCTTCAACGACGCCCTTGATCTGCACCATCACCAAGATGGATCTCTTCGCGTTCTCCTAGCGTACATCTGTCCGGCGAATGATCGACGGAGTAGCGACATGGCAAGCCGAGCATCTCCAAGAGCCGTTCGCAGCCGTGGGCAGTCTTCCTAGCGAGCTCCACGCAAGCCGAGCTGCCGTCGACAACTGAATCACGTCGGCCTGGCTGGTCAAGTCTACTATCGCCGCCTTCTTTTCCGCCCGTGGCCGCCATCGTCGCCACTATTACTTGCATGTCGACGGGCAAGGTCTCTGGGACGCCGCATAGTACGTCGATGGTGACGACGTCTAGGACAGACATCAGGGTGTCGGACCGAGGACGTGGACGGGGACAGGGCTGAGACCGTCGATCGGGGCAGGTTCCGGTACGTCGATGGGGATGACCTTCGAAACGCGCATCCGCTCCGTACATGGCATGAGCCTTCAACTCCGCTGGCTCCATCGCTGGCCTCCTCTTGCACTTTTGATGAAGTTCTGACATACGTACATTAGTCAAGGTATCTAAATTGCTGCACCTACACGCTAACAATGACGCAAATGCCGGCTCAAACGTGCAATGCATGGTCAGCCATGAGCTGGTCGTCAATACCTTCCTCCAAACCCTTGCCCTGCTTCGTGACATGATGCACACCGAGATCCGTTGCCCTCCTGTCGTCGGCAACTCGCCGGGCGCAGATCCAAGAGCAAGCTTTGCGGAGGAAGGGCAGAAACATCAGCGCGGGCGCCGCGCTGTGCACATCCATGCCACAGTTCCAGTACTCGATCCACTCGGCGCGCTTGATGATGTATCCCCTCCCGCACACGCCGCATTGAGGCGTGCCCTGCTCTTTGCACAGTAGCGCCAGCTCGAGCCCGGAGACGACCGACGGAGGCGCATCGTCGGGCAGCAGGCCCTTGAGGTAGGGCGAGTGGGGCGAGGAGCGACATGCGCGCAGGGCGACGTCGAAGAGAGAGGGCGCCGCGGAGGCGAGGGTGGGTGGGGGAGAGGGTTGGCCGGCCACGGGCTCCCAGGTAGGGGCAGCGAGCTGCCATGAGGAAAAGGAGGTGGTGACAGAGCGGCATTGTAGGCCGTCGGCGTCATAGTAGGTCACGTCGGAGGAGGCGGCATAGGCAGGGGCGTGGTCGGAGTATCGAAGCCTGTGCTTAAGGACTCGCCGGATCATGACGGGCCACGGACGCATGTTGTGGGACTCCTCGGGTCCAAGACAGTTGAGCATCTCTTGCCCACTCAGCCGCTTGGCTCTGCGGCCTGCGCGAATCGTCTGCACAGGATCGTCGTCGGGCAGTTCGGGGTGGATCATGGGATTGGGGTGGGAGGAAAGGCGAAGTGGCTCACACGGGCGAGAGAGGAGGGCGAGCAGGCTCCAGGGCAGGTAGCAGATCTGGTTGCCAGCAATGTTGAGCTCCTGCAGCCTGTGCAGCTTGCCCACGAATTCCGGCAGCTCCCCCAGATCATTGTTACGCAAGCTGAGGACGGTAATGTTGTCGAGCCTCCACAGCTCGGATGGCAGAGTGGACAGGCAGTTGTTGGACAGGAAGAGCCTCAGGTCTGGCGTGAGGGGCGCAAAGTGGTCGACGGCGGTGTCCATCACGCCGCTCCTGATCAGCTGGTGCAGCGGGCGGATCGTGTCGTTGGGGAGATGGCCGAGCGACAAGCCGCTGCGGTACGGTCAGCATGGCCTGCAATTAGGTCATGGCGGTCGTGGACGTACGAGAGGTCAACGTTCTCCTTGGCATTGTCGACGCAGTGATGGACGATCGAGGTCGCCATCTCGGCCGCAGACGGTGCATGGAGCTTGATGGTGGGCAACTCTGCCGCAAACGGATCGTAGAGCTTGATAATGGGCAGCTCTGCCTGCGACTCGTCCGCATCCACGCTCACTCCGAGCGCGGCTGGCTCGACGCCGTCCTGGGAGCTGTCGCTTCCCATCCAGACGCCGCTGTCAGCATTCCGCTGCACATTGGCCAGCCGCTTGTGCAGCGACTGGCCATGCTTCCACCACGCCCCCTTCCACAGCCTCTTCCTCCGCACGCCCTGCTCGTCCGACTCGGAGGCGTCTTCGGAGAAAATGGGGTCGCTCGACAGGCTGCTTTCGTAATCGGACAGCTGCCTCTTGCGGGTGGCCGGGTAGGTCAGCAATGGCGGGGGACTCGAACGCATGTCCGACAGCGTATCGTCTGGCAGAGAGGGCGGAGAGGAAGGAAACGCCATGGCTGGCCGGCCGTCGCACCAGAGCTTGCTCGTCCCGAATGCTGGCAGATGGGAATGAATGAGAGGTAGGCGAGACGGGATGACGGGGTGAGATAAGACGAATGTCGGGAGCGCAAGAAGATCCCAGACGCGTTTGGGACACGCGACTCGGCCGCCAAGACTTGCACTCGGTTTGGCCGATTGCCCGGCGCGGGAGCAGCCGCCGGCGTCGACGTCATTCTTCTCCTACCGCTCTGGGCCGAGCCTGGCTGGGTATGGTGGAGTTGCATCTACGGCCCGCGCGACGCGTTTGATGACGTAAGCAATGCAGTTCGTGAGTCGACGGGTTCGGAGCGTAATCGGTCGAGTCGGAAACACGAAGCTTTTGTATTGATCGCCTTGGCACACTTGGAGGAATGGTATGGCCCAATTGATAAAGTATTTTGACCCTCCATAGCGACCTCGATCAAGCGTGCGCTCGAGCAGGCAACCGAGCATCTGGCAGTGCCAACACCGTGGACAGCTGATCATGGAGTATCTGCCGGCCCCTGTGAAGTCCCTGCAGGCCTGTCTGGAGCTTCGCTACCTCTGTGGTGAGACCGTGGTCCCGCTCCGCTTGACGCTCCTTTATGTCCAGCTTCCTCCGCTCCATGCTCATCCACTCCCTATCTGACGCCTGGCGAGCCTGTTCCTGGGCGTCCGTCAT
This sequence comes from Rhododendron ferrugineum, assembly GCA_025642025.1. Taxonomy (NCBI): domain Eukaryota; kingdom Viridiplantae; phylum Streptophyta; class Magnoliopsida; order Ericales; family Ericaceae; genus Rhododendron; species Rhododendron ferrugineum. Next base: position 6,856 of record JAOTQK010000013.1, on the reverse strand, counting down.
GTCCATGACGCTACGTATCTCATGATGCTGATTTGCATGCGGCACACACCCAGGAAGACACCCACGCAGCCACCGCTGTGATTGGTCGGGACCGCCAGGCAGCGTGGACTCGGATTGCGCGCCTTCCCGCATCGGGCTGCGGGGGAGTCGAGCGTCATGAACGCCTCAAGGTACCGTATCCTCACTCTGGACTGCAGGCCGAGTACACGGATACGCAACCAACCTCTGGACTGCAGGCCGAGTATACGGACATCGCAACCAACAACACAACACAATCACTCGCAATGCCTCCCGTCGCCTCCATCTCCGACTACCGCGCCTACCACATCCTCAGCTATGGCACGCTGCTCGGCTCCACCATCTTCCAGTCCTTCGTCGGCAGCGTCGTCGCCTACCAAGTGCTCCCCCGGCCGCAGTTCTCGCGCCTGCAGGAGGCCACCGTCCCCGTTTTCTTCTCCATGCAGACCGCACTGCCCGTCATCCTGATGGTCACCTATCCGGGCATCAAGGTCGCCCAGGTCGCCAGCGAGAGCGTGCGCACGTACGGCGGCTTCCGTGGCGTCTTCGCCGACGACAACCGCTGGTCGGTCCTGGCGCCCCTGATGACGCTGCTCGTCACCAGCGCGGCGAACCTGCTGATCGTTGGGCCCGCGACGACCAAGGCGATGAAGGAGAGGCATCAGCAAGAGACGAGGGACGGGAAGAAGAGCTACGAGGCGGGCCCGCACTCTACCGACATGCAGAGGCTGAACACGCTCTTCACAACGCTGCATAGCGTGTCTGCCGTGCTGAACCTGGTCGGGCTGGGCGCGACACTCTTCTATGGCTTTGTGCTCGGCGAGAGACTTTAGAGGTCCCACTCCAGTTGAAACCCCACTTGACACCAGCCTCCGGTGTGATGCGATCGTCACACGTACGTGGGTGTACATTTGGCACGATGGGCGTGGATACAGGTAGTGCAGGAAAGTCTTCATTGCACGACTGTAGACATTATATTATGTACGCCTCGCCTAGAGCTGCTGCTGACGTCTCTCCCACTTGTCAGCCTGGGCTCTGCGATGTTGCTTGCGCCATTCGTAGTTCTTGTGGCGTCCATCTGGAGTGTCTGGGTACGGGCCAGGTACTGGTGCAATGTAGAATCGCCCATTGATCTCTGCCTCGCCTTTACGCAGCTTGCGCGGCCCTTCGTGTCTTTCGTCAACCCCTTGATCGCCGCTCGCCCTCTTCCGTTTCTCCCCCGCGAACTGCTGGGGCTCGTGTACGTGAGTACCATAGGGGCGAGTATCCCGCGAGTAATTCCCGTGATTCCAGTTCCAGTTGGAGTTCGTCCTGTAGCTGTGACCTTCCCGGGATTGAGGGGCGACTCTGTCTGGCCATAAGTTGGTCGGAATTATCACCGCGGCCGAATGACTTGGATCTCCAGTGGCGGGAGATGGGGGGGGCTCAATATTGGCCACTGATGCCTGCTCCATTGTTCTGTTGGTCTGTGCCGTTTTCTTCTGGGTTTGCACTGCCGCCTGTGTTTTGGCCGACTTGGTCGTCATTTCGCTGATTCCGTTTACGATCGCTTCTATATCCGCTGGGGAGAGAGTGATTTGGTTTGGATTGTTCCTGACTTCTGGAAGCTTCTGCCGAGCCGCAGGTGACTCCTGTTTGACTTTGACGTCTACCTCGTCCTCCGACTCGTCCTTGATGACAATGTAGTCAATCCCTGCTCCGACTGTGTCGTGCTGACGTTCTGAGCGCGCATTTGAACTCGAAGATTGCTCCTGACTTACACGTTTGGAGCGAGTGTTGTGGGCTTCCCTGTCTGTGGATACATCACCGTCGAGTTCCACACCTGCGGTCGACGGCTCGTACTCGCTACTCAAGATTTCTGGCGAGGGTGAGCCCGATGTTCCACCATTGTCCGCATCCAGACCATCGTCTTGAGCAATTTCCTCGATGGCGCGTCCTTGGCGCTTTTCGACTTTTCTCGCTTTCCTTGCCTGTCTCCTCTCGTTCTTCAGCCTTGCTTCTTCAGCAGCTTTCTCGTCTACCTCTCGGGTCTCGCTGCGCGCCTTGCGTTTCTTCTTCTCTTCCTTTTTCTTCTGCTTCTCGTCCGCATCTCCTGCCTCTTCAAGGGCTTCGCGCTTTCTCTTTTCTACCTTTTTCATCTGCTTCTGTTCTTGCTTTCGCTTTTCCTTCTTCTTCTCCGCCTTCGCTTCCTTCTCTCGTGCTTCCCGGCCCTCTTCACCTTCAACAGTGATATCGCCATTCTCATACACACTTGCATGGTCCTCATCGAAGACTCTTTTCTTTGCCTTCTTCTTCTCAGTCTGCTTCCGGGGAGTCTCCTCGGATACATCGTCTGAACTCGGGAACGCTGACTCCCGCTGTGTGACTGTCAGCGTACCATCTTGACAGATTAATGAGAGGCTCCTACAAGTGGTTCGGAAGCGTCAGGCTTCTCCCGCGACCTAAAAACCAAGACAACCGGCGACTCTCGTGCTGGCTTATCACTCTTCTTCGTCGCAGCCATCATCGGCTTGAAAGACGAGTCCAGACTCAGCGGATTCACTACCGGGTTACAGACAAAGCAGCTCGCTGCTCCAGAGTCGGAGGTAACCGATATCTGGGGTTCGATGTAGCCTGGCTTACCAAGCCATTTGAACTCCCGAAAAGTTCTGGAGCATTTGCTATAGACATATGGCAGGAGTCGGACGGCTTTCCCTCGGTCGTACCAGTCGTGTATACGACGGATATGAGCATTCGAGTGCCTACAATGTGGCGGCCATACTCGGAGCCGCTCTTTCTCATCGAGTCTGGACGCTTTACCTTTCGAATTGACCATGGAGGCATGACGCTCTGGCGTCGCGGGTTCTCCATGCCACTGCGTGTGGTTAGCCAAGTCGAGCCATACCAAGTTACCTAAGTCAACATAGCACTTGCGAGTTTGGCCCATATTGGGAGCAAGGAGTTCTCTTCGATCATTGCTGCATACAATCAATGAAGTAGTGAATGGATTGAAAAAATGCCAGAGAGACTCTCCATCCAGTCAGAAGGACAAGGTCGGCGTCCAAGAGATTAGGAAATAGACACGTTCTCGGATGCTGCTGATGATGAAACGCGACACATTTGGCTTTCAATCAAGGCTGCATGACCCCACTTGACTCAGTGCTGTGGGTCTCGAGAGAGTCGAAAAGACATAGGCGAGGGGGATGACCAAAGCCTACAGTACAGTAGCACCTCATAGTGGCAGTACGTACTTCCCCTCTGGTAGTCCCGTCTCTTCCGTAGCCAATGGCGATGCCTATCTGCGTGTTCGTGCACATCGACCGGCAAACGAGAGAGTTTGACGAGGATCAGGGAGGCGCCATTTTCATCATCGCACAGATAGTCGGGGCTCCAAGCACGCCTGGTTCGTGGTTTTGTCAAAAAGCATCCGAGGGACCACGGAGGCCAGTCCGGGGCTTCGTCTGCGGAGGCGAGCGGGCCGTTGTTGCCGCGGCACATCATGAGCTAACGCGCGCGGAGAAGGGGGAGACCACAATCCAACCGTCTGCCAATACTCTCGACCTCATGCCACAGGTCTGGCACCACACGCTCAATCGAGACCGAACAAACGCGTCTGTGGCGTGCCGATGCCTGATCGGCTCCATATCACTACGGCGCTCAGTCCCTCCCAAGTCGGGCCTAAGCGTGAATTCATTTTGCTGTCTGCCATGGTGGGTCCTCGCCTGCACGGGACCCACCCCCAAAGGTCGGTTGGGTGTAATGGACAAGAGAAAAGCATTGTGCAATCCACTAGACCCGAGGCGAAGCGGAACAGACAGGCACCACTACATGGGAGCTCCGCTGAGGCTTGTGGCAGCGAATGCAGTCCAGAAACGATTACTACCATCAGACTGATGGCCATGCCGCCTGGGACTGCTCGCACTTTCCCATGCCTCGGTGAGGTACTGTACACCTTCTGCTGCCACGTTCCTAGCCTCCATACGCCCTTGGACTATGGACGACGTGCACTCCGACACATATCTATGTGTGGGGACACAGTGCATGCGTTAGCCTGGGCCCAGAGCGGGCCTGATACGTTTGCAAGGTTACGCCTGAACCTTCACTCCCCAGGACTCAGCTCTCTAGCAGAATTTGGAAGTGCTCGCAGCAGTTCGTGACAGATCAACGGCGATACCGGGGCCAGAGCCGAAGGTACATCATCACCACCGACGCGTGAATCCTTGGGGCACTCTTGGGGACACTTTAGTGTCATCATTACCGACGATCCGCCTTGCGTGCCAAAACGCGTCCAAGGCGGCAATCATGCTCGAATGAGGTATGGCGCGTCACGTCGAGAGATCCGACAAATCTATCCCACGCGTCTTGTGTCTTCACGTCTCATCCCTTTGTTTGAGTCGTTGGAGCCAACAAGATACCGCCGAAAAACGATGGTTAGAGCTGGAATTCTTCAAGGTCTCGACCGATCATTCACAATCGACAGTAGGGGCAATATCTACAGGGATGGACAGCCTGCAATTCCTCGCAAGCCCTACGTTGACCGCGGAGTGGAAGTGCAGCATATCCCGTGGGCCTGCCAGCTTTTTGGAGTCTTCCCCCCTGACCATCTTTTGACATTGAAAGAGATTAGAGATGGCAGACGTCTGATGTTGTGGTTGAAACGTGAAAAGATTTCCGATGAGCAGATCAGAGCTGGGCTTGAGCTATTGCGCATAGGGCTTGAATCGGGGCTCTCCATGGACGAGATGAAAGATCGCATGAAGCCCAGGGTTTCCGAGGTATGGCAAAACGAACTGGATGCCGTTGGCTTTGGTGTAACAACGCTTATAGGGTGACCCTCCGACGGCCCAGAACTCCGAGGACCAGCCAACTGAGACAAGTCTTGTACCCTTTGAACCTCAAGATCTACCACGCGTGCAGAGCGGCCCTCACAAAGAGGCATCTCAATCAGCGAACAAAAGAAAGACACCGTCCAGCGGACTCCTTGGCGGCAACAGAGACGGTACTCCCGTTTCAAAGCGACGTGGAAAGACAGCCGCACTTCCCTCGTCGTCCAAGGCTCCAGCGCCGCCGCCCCAGCCTCTCCAGCCTGGGTCCACACGTCCTCTAGCTCCGCCATTCCAGCAGCCTCCTGTCCCTGGAAGACGTTTGCCACAGCAGCCTGTCCGTGGCAAGCAACGTCGTCGTCGCGGCAGGGCCCCACCGCGACAGCACCCTCGTGAAAAGCCCGAGCGCTCGGTAGGCAAGATTGTGCAAGACTGTGGTACAGGCTGAACTGAATCATTCCGCAGGATCAAATACCGTTCACTTGCCCTTGTCACAATATTGATGTATGGTTTCAAAAACACCAGGAACTACTTCTACGAAGCGACGATCCAAAGAACCCCGATCCTGGCCGCGTAGACTTTCACGACGGCAAGAAGCCGCCGCGCATCTGCATGGTGGAAGTGCGGCGTAACAACTACTATCCACCAGAAACACGCCTTGCCACGAAGCAGCTGGTTCATCTGTACAGGAGTGTAGGAAGCCGCAAAGTGAGCAATGCGGAGCTGCACAATGAAGCGCCGTACGCTTTTGACGTGAATGGGCGTCCTTATGCCGATTTCAACGCAGAGTTGCTTGCATTCGAGGACCAGGAAGCGGAGCGATCCGATGACTCGCCGGAAGAACCAGAGGGAGACCACCTCGGGTTCTCCAGCCCTACCGTGTCTGAGCTCTGGAGAGAAAGAGACCTCACTTACTGCCTATCCAGCAGTGAGCGTGGAAGTTCTTCGAATGGCAGAAGCTCTCCACTTTCGAATGGTTCTAGCAGAACTGCGGTCTCCACTCCAAGACCGCGCTCCGGGGGCTCTGATGATGAGGATGATCAGGGTGGCGGGGCTGGGACCGGTCAAGACGACAGCGAAGCGGGCACTGCCAATAGCGACATGCCTAACGCCGATGACGGAGGTCTCATACGCGATGCACAGGACCGGCACACGGATGAGCTCCGCCGTGCACTTGGAGGAGTGGCCGTCAATGACTTCGAAGAGGCGCTCGTTGCTCAACTGATTGCGGACACGGACAGGCCTGCCACCTCGAAGGTCAACACGAGCTGGAACGGCCCGCGGATCGAGTCCAGCCGCAGAGCTGCAGCTCGCGCGCTGGCATCTGGTTCAGCGGGTGTCCCAGCCAGCCCATCCCGTTCAAAGCCAGATCCGCCTGCTTCTCGAGAACCTTCGACGAATCCTAGCTCCTCGCCCTCCGACAATGACTCGGAAGAGGAAGATCCAAAAGATCAAACACCGCCGCCGCCGCCGACCGCGGCTACCTTCAAAGGGTTGCGTATAGGAGTGCGCAAAGCCGGGGATCCAATTCCAAAGGAGGACATAATTTCTGGAAGGTACAAAAAGACAGCGTCCAAGCAGACGAGTGACGGCGTAGGTGCAGCTGCCAAAGGAAAGGAAGCTGCCAAAGGAACGAGCGACAACGTCGGACAGGCCAAAGCCGCCAAACGTGGGGCACTGCAAGCTACAAAGCCTAGTGCATCGCTACAACGCAAGCCCGCCGCTGCCACTCCCGCTTCTGTGCCATCTGAGGAAGCGGCTACTGGTCCCGGCCCAGCTCGCCCGGCTAGTGCTCCCCGAGCTCCGGTGGACGACGCAGACGACAGCAGCGACTCGGAGCTGTACAACGCAACGCCCCAGCCACGTTCTCGTGACGCCTCCATCGACCGGGAGCTCGATAGGAGACTGGTGGCTGAACGAGTGCAGATCAAGGCCACACTGCTGAAAGAGCGAAGAGAACGAGCGTTGAGGACTCGGGGGCATGGTGTGGCAAGTGCAATCGCCATAAATGACGACACCGATTTGGATTGAGGCCT
>JAOTQK010000012.1:25239206-25253735 GCA_025642025.1 Rhododendron ferrugineum | reverse complement strand
GTTCCTTGGGTGTTTCACCGCTAAAACCCGAGTGGCGACTCTGAATCGAAGCGTTTCGTCGCGCTTTTCCAAAAGGGGCGCACCCGATTTCAAAACTAAAATTAGAAATTTTCGGGCGTGTGCCCACACTAATGCAAAAAAATAGCCACCACTTACCATTTGAAATTCTCCAATGAATAATGTCCAAATTCATAAGTGGCTAAATCATGAGTTATATACATTACATTTTATTAATCATTTGCAATTTTAAAAGTAGAATTGTCTTTATTGATATAATTCACAACACAAGACGAAGTTAAAGTATTAATAATGAAATTTAGAAAAAGAACTGTATTTTTTTCTAATTGGATCAAGGTTTTTGAATATTGACAATTTAGTTATTGAATCTAATTACTCTTAGGCTAATCTGGTGGGACAATTCAAAAATTGATTTGTTTTAATAGTATATATATGGAATTACTACCTTTCTTAGTAAAATTTGTTAGCTTTTTCTATTATTTTTAGCTAAAGCGTTTCTTTTATTATTTTGACGTTGCTTAATACAATTTTTTGTTGGTTGAATTGTGTCTAAAATGTGCACCACTATTTCCTGGCTACGCCACTCTAAGCCCTCCCTTCCACCGTCGCTACCAACTCCAACACCCGATCACTACCGTCATTCCCATCCTGGCCCTCCAAGATCGCACTCCCAAAACGTTACCGACTTCGCTGCTAGCAAATCGTCGATTGCCGGCGTACACGGACAAACTCAGCCAAGGGTCCTATTAGTCTTTTCTGTACTGCACGATTGACGGCGTCCTATCAATCACGAGAAACCCTAACCCAAACTTCTCCCTTCGCCATCACGATTGCCGGCAGAGGCTTTCATCGCAGTTCGTTTACAACAGAGACTCCGTCCCCAAGCACAATCGAAGACCTCTCCCCTCCCTGCTTTTTCTCACGCTTCGAACAGCTAGCATCTAAGAAGGTTTAGATCCGTGCATTTGTTTCATATTTATGCGCTTAATAACTGTTTCCCCCGTTGAGATTGGTTAAGTCTGATATCGCATATAAACTGTTTGTTGAAATGCCTAATAAAACCGTCCATTATGATGAACTTTTAGGAGCAATTTTATTTTTTACCATGAATTTGAGCAAATTTGTCCCTCCGTCACTCTTTCTGGCACTACAAGTAATCCGTGCAAATGCACCATCGCCATATCCACAATGTTATTTCTTGGTTTCTCTTCTCTGTCTTTCGAAATGACATGGAAATATTTTAGTGGCTTTGTTATTTCTTTGAAGATAGCAAGCTTCAAGTATGTGTGGGAGTATGCTTTAATACCTGTTGGCATACATGATTTTTTTTTTTCATTTCTATTTTTTTCCCTTGAAATGACTAGAATATAGTGAATCTGGTGATTCTTTTTACATAAAAAGCTCCGTAGTACCTGTGGGAGTACTTGCTAATACCCATTTAGGTTCTTGGCGCATTGGCTTGAGTGTAGTAGTAGTCTCTGCTAAGGATAGCTTTTTGGTTTTCAAGAGGAGAACATGTAGAAGCTTTGGTTGTGTCTTTGCTTTGGTGGTCTGACTTCATTGCTGTGTCTTTGCTTCATGATATTTCTGCCCCAAAAGAAGCTTTGGTTGCTTCTTAATTCTTTCTATTTTCCTCTTCATTTGATCATGGTTAAGAACATTGAGCTGTATGTTTTGCAATTATTTCTCCTTTTTCTCTCTCTGCAGATATTTCTGTCATTTCCCTTGCTAGGTATTTCTTCTCTTATATAATCCATGTCAAACATATGGGCAAAATCAAGATTTCATCCTGGCATGCCAAGCGCTAGAGTCACAAGCTTCTTGTCCTGTAGTCTGTTCCAAAGGGAAAGGATGGTCTGATTTTTCTGTTTGATTTGTGATAAGAGTAGGGTCTTTAGTGGGTAGATTGCCGATTGCATAAATGAGGGCAGCTTTGGAAGTATAAATGAAGAATACTCTGATAAAGGTACAATTGGTAGGGCCACTTCATATACAAATTTCCAAAATGAAGAAAAAATTAGGGGGTCAGAGAAGGATTTTCTAAATTTTTAGATTACTAGCGAATTACCCGTGCCTGGCAGCACTCCCAAAAAAACTACCTGTACGATTATTATTTCCATTATTAATTCGATATTCAGTAAAGATGTTATATTGTTTGACACTTTGACCATACCTGTTATTTCATGTTTGATGAAGAGTTTACTTTTATAGAAAGGAAAATTTTCTTTGGCTTTTTTCCAGTAACTTAGGGAAGATAGTTGTGAGATATTTTGAGCCATTTTTGGATCTATATAGCTATTTGTTTATTTTTACTTGCTTGGACTCTTACTTCTTGTTTGTATGAAGGTTTATTACCCTCCATTTTAGATGAATTGCATGTATCTATTGAATGAGTCTTGCTATAAGATTGAAAAGTCCCAACTTCTAAGCATGTCACTGAGGTCCAGAGGTGAGTTAATGCATGAAGCTTGAGATAGAAGATAGGAAAAACATCACTTCACTGGCCTCATTGCCTATTTGAGTTTCAGAAAGAAGGTTATGATTGTGAGGAATGAATTATGCTGGATCCTTTTAGTCCATTTTTTTCAGAAGACAAACGTCACATCACTATTGTCATTCTCTAAAGCCATTGGGAAAGCTATTTTTGTTTTGTTGTTTTGGTCATCAATTAACCGGTTCTTAGCTAACTGGAATGCACTCTTCAATTTAATTGAGGCCATCGGAAGGTGTGTTTGCACTGCAGAACTCTGTTCCTTTGATCTGACATCAATTTATTTATCTACTAAAAGTCATGAGTTAAAGTGTATGAGACGGGGTCACGAGGGCTTTAATCTGGGTTACGGCAGCAGTGTCCATGGCGGGAAATGAATTTTTAGCTCAAATGCCATACATTGAATGCACCAAACTCTAAAGCCCCAGATTAAAGCCTTCGTGACCTCGTCTTATACACATGGTATCATAGTTGTCAAGGGCGAAAGGCGCACCGAGGCGCAAAGTCCTATTGGGCCCAAGGTGAGGGGTGCGCCTTTCTTAAGCGAGGCTCACCTACGCGGAAAAAAATAGGAAAAATAGCAGACACTAATATTTTACATAATAAGCACTAAGCCAATGAGTTTACCATCCAAAAGATACATAAAAACATCCATCACATGTCAAATGGACTAAATGTCAATAAACTTGTTTGAAAATCCCAGAACTTGTTTTTAACTTTTTATATATGAAGCTATACGTATGTAAAGAGAGGGGAGAATAGTCAAAATACCTTGATAATTGGTGAGGAGAGATGAGAGGAGAGACGACTGAGAGAGATGAGGGACAAAGGAGATCGATGCATATGAGAGGAGAGACGACGACCCTTTTGTATCGATCGGCTGTAATCGACTAAGGAGAGCCTTTTTTTCTTTTTTTTTTTATATTCCTCCGATTTGCCCTTTTGTTTCGTTTGTAATTGACGGCCGAAGGTAAAATTTTAACTTAGACAACATAATCCTAGGGCTGTGATCGATTTTGAGAGAAGCGCGCCTTGTTGCGCCTCGTCGCCTTGGTCGCCTAGTCTGTGCCTTATTCAAGTCGCCTCGCCTGGGGTCATACAAGGCGATGGGGATGAGCCTCGCCTAGGCGCGTGCCTTTTTGCGCCTTTGACAACTATGCGTGGTAGTGAGTATATGATATGTAGCTTTTGACGCAACACTGGGATGGTTGATGTACCTGCTGATTATGGACGAGGGAAAGTAGTTGGTTTATGTTTTGCCTGTTTTTTCCTTATTTGAACCCTCTCCATACGCAACCTATAGTGTTTGATTTTCATTGAAGACATCTAAATCAAAATGAGGGACAAACTGTTGGGAAGTTAATGCTATTCCAACACAAATGATCTCATTTGGGGTTATTATTACACACCGATGGTTAATCTGAATATTGGAATAAATTGGTGCCAGGTTCAGTTAACTATTGCTATCATGACCATTGGTTGTTTCTACTTTCTTCTGATCATTTCTAATGAATCTATGCCAACAAAAAATCTCCCCATATCTGTTTGATTGCTTTTGCAACCTATAGGTTCGTATTGTGTCACAAGCACTTGTCTCTTGCACTTGCTAGGAAACAAGAGCTTCAGTTTTTGCAAGAATGTGATGCAGTTGTTCAAGCAGACATTGAGGATGAAGTAAGGAGTTGAAAGAATCTGGTAAAGTTAAGCCTTATCTTGGATGGCTTTCTATGTGTATTTTGCTATTTGTAGTGGTTGCAAGTAATAATTTTCCGGCTAAGGGTTCCTTTATGACACGTTATTGTTGTGCCTCATGGTCTTTTGTTTGTGTGGTTCAGTTATCTCATGATCTTCATTGCTGCATATGACTTCTCAAATGATGCAAATAATACAAACTAGTTCTGGTTTATTCAATTTTTTCAACATCTAATCTTTGGTATTATCGTATTGTTAAGTAATTTTTCTTTACGAGTTAATCCCTATGAATTGAGCAATGTCAATCAAGTGAATCTGCCCTTGTGTTTAGATTACTTTGTTCAATAATTTGGTTGTTTGTTCAATAATTTTGGTTTCTTAAAAAAATATTAGGCATAGTTAAGCTGTGGAAATTAGTGTGTTTGGTGATTGAATTAACAGCGTATGTGTGTCCCCATATTGTTATGGTTTAGTTTTCTTAGAAACAAAAGGGTTGCTTCATTTCTTTCCTTTTAAAGGGTTAAGATGTCCTCACTTTTGATGAACTAAAAAAACAGCTTAAATGAAGGCAAGGTCGTGGCCTATGGTGGATGATTGTCCTAAAAAAAAGACCCTCTTCCTCTCAAGAATCTATGGAGTCATGTTTCGTCATTGCAAATTGTGTCAACTTTGTGACAAGAAGTTGTCACTTGCATTTGCTAGGAAACAAGAGCTGGAATTGCTTCAATAATGTGATGCAGACATTTAGGATCAAATAAGAGAGGCTTTTAAATGTTATGACGGTCTTCCATCCCAATGACATACCGAAAGCACCCCCCCAAAAAAAAGGTCTTCCATCCCACCCAAGATATGATGACAGTGGTGATTCGACTTAGTTATTGATTGTGTGTTGCATAATTTTGCTTTTGGTTTTGGTTTGGGTATGAGGAATTACGGACTTCCTGTACATTTGGAGTGAACAATTAAAAGTATTGTAGGGTCAATATTACAGCAGTACTTGTTTTGATGCTAGTAAAAAATTCTATATACTTCTTGGTAGATGAAATGTTCACTTCTTGATGTTTAAATTATTCAATGTTCCTATTTTATGTGTTTATGATGTCTGTATCCAGTGTTATACTACATGATCCAGATATACAATTGCCCTCTTACAAAGATTTTGCTAATATTATTTCCATTGAACTAAATATGTCCAAACCACCTTAATCTATTTTTTCTCAACTTATCTGGTATAAGTACAACTCCTACCATCTCATGAATAATTTCGGTTCTAATTCTATCTCTCCCAGTCTATGATACATGAATTGTCTTTTTGGGTTAAGTACCCGTGTCAACATGACACGACATGGGTGTGGGTGCGGGATCTATACTTGGTTCGGTGGTTGATAATCAGACGCGCGCGCGTCGCCATCATCTCCGAACACCCTAATTTAGAGTATATGTATATCGAGAAGAGAGAAATACATTTTAGTCTTTCTAGAAAACAGAGAGGTGGATCACATGTGAAGAGAGAGGGAGAGCAAGAGATAAGGGGTAATCCCACCAATCAATAACATTTTGCCATGTGTTAAGTTTTCTGTTTTACGTGCAGTGTAGCTGTACACACCTGCCGTGGACATGGGCTTCATACAGTTTACTTTTTTTATTACGAAACTGGGCTAGTGTATTGTTATTGGGCTTAGCTATTGCTTTTGGTCTTTTGCTAAGTGTTTTTGGGCTTTGGTAGGACTTACAACATTTTGTAACTCTTCTCTTTGAAATTTTCAATATATTTGGAAAATATTCAGAATAAGAAAATTAAAATGTATATTTTATTTAATAGGTGGCGTATCCCCGCACCCGTATCCAAATTGGGATACATATCCACAAATCCTTTATTTTCAAACTTTAAGTGTTCGTCCAGCATCAGATTCATGTGCCCGTGTCCATGTAAAATAGCTCTCAGTCTTACCACATCCATCTCAACATCCTCATTTCTGTTACACTCATCCTACTCACTTGTTGCTTCTTGATAGGCGAACACTCCGTCCCGTATAGCATTGCTGGTCGTATAGCAGTTATATAAACATCTTCCTTTCAATTTTATAGGTATCCTTCAATCACACAATACATCAGAACCGGCTCTCCACTTGAGCCACCCAACTTGGATGCTATGGGTTACATCATCCATAATCTCTCAATCCTTGCTAATAATTGAACGTAAAATTTTACTTTATGCTTCCCATTATTGAATCCAAACACTATAGGTGATGTTTGGTAGTTTATATTTTTTTTTGCTTTATTGAAAGCTCGAAATTGTCACTTAAAGTAACATGTGAATACCCATTGACTGATAGGAAAACAGAAGTAGCCAATACTCCGTCTGTTCATGCACTTGGACTTTGTTGTTTACGGTCTTTTGTGATGACTTTTGGACTGTCTTTTTGCTTGATTTTCATGTATCCATATATGGATTATTCTGAATTGTCTTAACAGTATAACAGCTTGGAAGTGCACTGCCGTGCAGGTTGGCGGATTATGCTGAATTTTACTGCCCATTTTGGTGAATCACCAACTCTACAGCTTACACAAGGGAGTTATTGTGTTGCATTTTCCATGATTTTTTGCCGCTGCTTGCTGTTGTCAAACTAATATGCAGAAGAGTGGGAACCTTTCCAAGAATAATTCTTTGAGACTGACACCTCAACAGTCTCTTCGGCGCTTGGGGTTGTGCTCTCAAGTAGCAACTGGACAACACTCCTCCCCCATAGTCTTTCCAGAGAAACGCGGTAAGGTGAAGGCCTCCAGGCATGGCACCGTAAGTGTCACCAGTGATGATCTTAAGAAAGCAAAAAGGGAGGAGCATAGGATTGATATTGGGGATGAGCAGTCTGACTTGTTGGGATATGAAGTGTTTTCTGGAAAACTGGTTTTGGATAAGAGAAAGACAAGTAATGCTACTCAAACCTCTACAGATAATATGAACCAGGATGCGGTTGATGCTAAACTAACAAGCAAGGCATTAGTCTGGGGTTCTCATGTGCTTTGTCTGGAGGATGTCATTTCGGTGGGCTTTTCAGTTTGTTCTGCTTTTTGCCTCACCAATTAAGCTTCCTTCACTTATTTTAATTGGACTGAACATGGGGTCTGTGACTTTGCAGGTATCCTACAATGTAGGTGTCAGGCATTTTACTATTCATACATATCCCTTGAAAAAGTCTCCACGCGGCCTTTCTTGCTTTATGAAAATTGGTAGAAGTCGGAAAGATATTCGTTTCTTGGCTTCTAGCTCCGAAGAAGCACACCAGTGGGTTAGTGGATTTGCTGACCAGCAGTGTTTTGTGAATTGTTTGCCTCATCCTTTGAAGCAGGCTTCAGATATGGTTGCTAGTGATTTTTCGTCCGATTCACATGTTAAATGCAAGAGTCCACCTAAAGTTCTCGTTATTTTAAATCCAAGGTCTGGACGTGGTCGTTCCAGTAAAGTTTTTCATGAGATGGTGGAACCAATATTTAAGGTATATTGGCATTTTTGGATTTTTGTTCTATACATCTACTTGACAGTTTGAAGTGTAATACCAACTGTGGATGTTAAGTTACCAGTAGTCCCAAAAGCTTAACACTTTGTTTGGTTTTGAGTTTTGAGAAAAAAAATTAGATGTAATGAGGGGAGAGAGATAGATAGAGAAACTTATTGAGAACCGTGCAGAGAGTAAATTTTTTTCTTAAAACTTGTAAAAGAACAAAGTGTAAGCTGTTAGGAAATGGGCCCAACAATGTATGTCAAGCTATCAACACCCTACCTCACGTGCAACCCCTTCTTGCACGTGAAGATGCAAATTTTCATAGAAAGACAGAAACAGAATATGATGGGGAGAAGCATAATGCAAACGGGGGATAAATGCAAACAGAGAGACTTGAACCCAAGACTTCTCCCAAACAGAGCTCTGATACCATGTTAAGTTATCAGTAGTCCCAAAAGCTTAATTTTGGCATGTTTGGATGCCTGTTATACCTTTCCTTCTTGCAAGCAAGGAATCTTTTAGATAGTTAGATGTTGAAATGCTGTCACTACTGTTTAAGTTCCAGCTTTTCTAGACATCGCAGAAGTTATGACACCCTGTCTTGTGAAACCAGAACATTGCATGAAGTTCGGTGTAATATACTAACCCTAAGATCTTAGGAAAAACTTGTTATTTTAAATTCTTGTCTTTTGTGAATTTGTCATAGGTCGACCGAAATTGACCTTAGAACCTGTAGTGTGCAAGGATCTTGGCTCACTTGATATTACGGAACATGATGCCCTCAACAGAGCTAAATGGAAAACACGGATTCATGTAGCCGACCCCAATTGTTTGGGACTTAAGGCTCGGTTTTGGTTTGGTTGGTTTGGTCTTGGGTGAATTTGGACATTGTTGACTTCCCTTCTTTTCCCTAACTCTCTTCTGGAACAGTCTGCTCCATGAGTGTTTGATGTGTGACTTAGACCATTGTTCTATATCAAGAAACCACGTTGGGGCTCTTAAAGTCAAATACTGGGCTTTTAGTCCTTATTGGAGAGATTCCGTAGGTTTATGGTTTTGTTCTTGTTAATATCATGTGATTTATTCCAAGACTTGCTACCTGTAACAGCTTGCAGGGTTTAAGATAGAGGTAGTTAAAACAACATCTGCCGGTCATGCTAGAAATCTTGCCTCCAGTGTTGACTTCAGCACATGCCCTGATGGTATCTCTGGTTTTCTCTCTGTTGCATAATAAGTTTCATTTTTTTGGTTTTGACATGCAACTTAAGTACTGTTCATCATTTAGACCCTCCTTCAACTGTAATATCGTTTTGCAGGAATTATTTGCGTTGGAGGTGATGGTATTGTTAATGAGGTAAGTCATTTTGCATATTCGGGTCATTCACTCGTTCAATTTGTACAAATGATTGACTATTCCTGCATAATCATCCCATTTATGTATGCAGACGCATTTTCGGCTGTACTCCCTCCGTCCCATTTTGTTTGCTTGTTACGTAAAGTCGTGTCATTTTGACCTTCAAAAATAAGCTACTTCCGAGAATATCTTTTCGAACTTTTTGTCGCCGTTCAAAAGTGTTCATTGATATCTTTTGAATGGTGCAAAAGAAATAGAAGAAAATCAAAAACTGATTTCAAGAAGGAATTTATAGTTACAGTTCAAAATTGTACGATCTTCCGTAGGAATCAAACAAAATGGGACAGAGGTAGTATGTATTTATGTGGTGCGTATTGATCTTGCAATTTCAAATTTTGGAAGAGTTTGCATTTAGCTGTATTAAGTTAACTTGCTGTTTAAAGGGGACCATATGAAATTGGTCATTCTTGGGATGCAAATTATTGTAATTTTTTTGGTATTTTTATTGTTGTTACAATATTCCCTAACAAAATAGGGAAGGAAGTGGCGACTATGACATGAGTAAGCATCAACCATAACAATAGTAGCCCCTACTACAAAAGAGGGAGAAAAGAAAATTAAAGTTTTGTTGCATTTTGTCTCTAAGTCTGCTTAGGGAAAATAAATGGCAGAAAACCCTAAATAAGATAAATTGGCTTACTTCCCATGTCTTTAAGTCTGCTCTGAAATCAGAGCTTTTTATTCTTCCAACATTGCAAAGAAGTAGTGATCCATGTGTTTTAGTTATGGAGTCAGACCCATATTCTATGAACTAAACCTTGGCATATCTAATGGTCACCTGTTCACTAGGGGGAATGGAAAAGTCCATGTCATTGGTTTGTTTACTTATATATTATGTGTTCTTTTTGTTGACATGATGGAGTTCCAATTTATTATTCTTGTACAGGTTTTAAATGGTCTTCTCAGTAGAGATAACCAGAAAGAAGCAATTTCAATTCCAATTGGGATTATACCGGCCGGTTCGGATAATTCTTTAGTTTGGACTGTTCTAGGAGTTAGAGATCCCATCTCTGCTGCAATAGCTATAGTGAAGGTAATGCTCTCTTTCCTCCGCTTAGTGTATAGTTGTCACGTGAATTGAATCCAGAATTGAAAAAGGTCCTTTTGCAAATTGTGAGATGAATCCAGTTGGGAATCGCTCTGATTCAGTTGTGGTTTCCAAACAACATTGAAAAATCTTTCATGTATGTAGATGATAAAAGATATTTATAAAAATGCATACTTTAGGCCCTGATTATTGATTAATAACAAACTTGTCACAAATGACGAATTGTGATCGTGTGGCATATAAGACTTGGCACTGAGAATAAAAATGGTGTTTGAAGATTGAAACTTGAAAGGCTTCAGTAAAGTTAGCAATGAAAATTACTGTTGAGTGGTAAATAAACTTTGAGTGAACTGTCAAAACCCAACACCCATTTAATCGATAGCCCCAAGAAGAAAATAAGTGTGGTCGACAACCTTGTAGAACAAGCGAAGCAGGGATGGAAGGTCAAAGAACAATGCAAACAACAGCCCCAGAGGCTCTTACGCATCAATACAAGTACATATTGTCGGGAAAAATGGATTGAACAAAGAGTTTTTTTTGCTAACTTTGAAGCAAAACTAAAGCGGGGCCCACACATATATTGGGGTGGGTCCAAGAGTGAATTTTTTGCACTAAGGGGTTTCGTTGGATATAATTACCTGGTCAAAACCATCTATTAAGTGAATAATATTTAGCTCCAAAGTAAGCCGTACGGGCTTAAGTGACAAAAAAGGTTAGTCCCACATTGGTTAGTTGAGAGAAACCAAGTGGGTATACAAAGCTGAAGATTGCTTGTGGGATTGCTGCCCAGGGGGTGTCCAAGTTTTTCAAAGGAGGGAAGACCTAGCTATTGCTGTTGCCCGCCTGCTCGACCCCGACCTGATTCGGGTCGGGACTGGACAAGCTCGGGTTCGGGCAGGTTCTTTTATATAACGAGAGAGAGAGAGAGAGAGAGGGGATCTGACGACCAATCTAGGGTTTCAAGACCAGACTAATGTTCCATGCCATTGTTTGTTTGTATTTAGATGACATGCTTATTCTTGGAAGCAATAATGAGATGATCAAAGTCCACTAAGAAACTGTTGAATTCTATAGTTGACGTGAAAGATATAGGGACTGCAGATGTCATAATTGGGATGAAAATTACTGAAACATTTGATGGATATGCTCTGCCTGGAGCACGGGTACCGGTACACGGTACGGGTACGGGAAACGACAAAACCCCAAAAAAGTAGGGTACTGGTACGGCGAATATATATATAATTTTTTTCTATTTTTTATTGCATAACAATATATTAGTATATAACAGCTCAAATAGCAGGCAGCAGCTCAAGTAGGAGAGAGAGAGAGAGAGGGGGGGAGAGAGATAGACCAGACGAGAGAGAGAGAGGGAGAGAGAGACCAGATGAGAGAGAGGTATCGAGAGAGAGAGAGGGATCGAGAACTAACAGTACGGATGCCGGCGAGAAGGAGCGATGGAAGACGGAGACAAAGAGACCGACGATGGAAGATCGATCGTGTTTTAGCCTCTTAGGGTTTCATCTTTCATCTTCGTCTGGGTATGGAGTATGCCGATTGGAAGCCAATAAAACTGGTAAGTATATTAGTATATAACAGTCACTCCTTGATTTTCCAAAATTACAGATTTAACCCTTTAAAATTTTATTTTGGGCTAAAACGTACCCGCGAAGTACCCAAACCGTACCGATGCCATACCCAAAGATACCAAAAGTACCCGGTACGATTTTGCCATACCGGGTACGTTTTTTGCCGTACCCGTACCCGGTACGCGTACGGCAACATTTCTTGAGTACCCGTAAATTGATGAAACAATTAGAATTTCAGTGAGGACGATGATTGTCTTATTCGAACACCCTTAGATGTGATCACTTAATGAAGAACAATGGAAAAATTATTTCTCGCTTGGAGTATTCTCAAGTCATTGGGTCTCGAGTATTTGATGAATTGCACTAGACCTTATATAGCTTATGCTTTAAGTAAGTTGAGCAAGTATACTAGTAACTAGGGGTGTGCATCAATTCGAATAACCCGCTCAAACCATCCGATCTGATGTCCCGCACTCGGTTTCACGGAACTGAAAGGTCAAGATCGGGTAGAAACGTGCTGCTTATTTCGGGTTTCGGGCTAGGTTACACAAAGAGAACCCTAATGTAATAGAAAGACTATTATACCCTTAAAGCAATATTAAAATAACAAATGAACTGAAACCCTAATTATACGTTCACAGGGACACCCATTTTTTCGAAGGAGGGAGAATCTAGCCCATGGTGGATCCACAGCTCGTGTGCCACTGCCTGCCCGTTTGTACGACCCGGTCCAAGCTCAGGGGTAGTTGGTTTGTTGGTTGGGGACATAGTTTGGATAAATTGAAGTTTAGAAATGGTTAGAGCCAACAAGAAAGATGCATCGTCTCTCAACTCTCTCCTAATCCTGTCCCCATCAATTACACTCCAGATGCAAAATAGATATTGACTCGCAGAATCTCATTACCAAAATGTGCTTCCCACTATATGGGGGAACGCTTCTAAATTTCCTTCTTCAATCTTGGTACTGGCTCTTATTAGAACCTAAGCAACAGGATAGTTATCACTGAAAGTATAAAAAATTTGATTTACAGAATTTCATTCAGATGTTTGAGAATTTGCAGATGAGGAATTTTCCTGAGCATTCATGAGCATACAACGATTTGGGTTTAAATATGGAATGTATAGTTTCAGTTTCTTAGTCTTTGTTGTCCCCTTTGATGTTATTATGTACAACTATCGCTGCTCAAAATAAATTATGTACAACTATAAGCATGTAGTTACTTCTTCACAGGCTTCCTTACTGCTGATCTGTGGTTGGTTTTGCTGGTTTCAGGGTGGTCTTACTGCCACAGATGTTTTTGCTGTTGAATGGATTCAGAGTGGTGTTATACACTATGGGATGACCGTCTCATACTTCGGTTTTGTCAGTGATGGTAACTCTCAAAACTCTTATTGATTGCTTTAGATCCTTGCTTTTGATTATGTTCGATTAGAAAATCAGGTGCATCACTTTCCAATAGCCTTATCTGCTTTTTTGGTTCCTACAAACATAAGTTGGTTTCAAATTCGTCTCTCTAATTTCAATAGTGTTAATTTAGTCCTGATTTTAGATAACCTTGATCAATGTCGTCCTTGCCGTCAATTACGTAACGGAATTTGGTGATGCCGACCACGGAATTCAAAAAAAAAAAACCAGAAAACATGTTAATGTCACAAGACTCATAACCAACCAAACTATTACTGAAACTCAGAATCAGTATCCAAGACCCAAATCCACACATCATGACCCAAGACTCCCACACTCCTAGAACCACCGCTAATGCCATGCCTTTCTTCATTCGCCACCCTCATTCCTCACTGACTGCTTTCCCCAATTTCCCTTCCCTAATCCAACCCATTCTTACCTTCCCATACCACTGTCACCCATCCTCCTACCCCAACCACCTCCACACAACCAACAACAAACAGCCCCTAAATCGCCACGATTTGGCTCCATATCAATGGAAAATAGTAATCCAACATAATAATTGGTGTGGTATATACTATATTCATCATAATATGGACAGTAAGAACTTGTGGTGGTATTCGATTTCACATACAGAAAAAAAAAATCACGCACCTAGGCCCACCAAATATGAGAGTCCCTTTAATCCTAATATTCTCACTGGCCAATTGCACTTCAGGCTTTAACAATGATGAGAGCTTTAGGTTTGCTTTTCATAGTTGTTATCATCACTTAATATAATTTAGCAGGAATAGGCACCAGAAAATTACTTCACTAACTTTTCTTTCTTGGAATTCATACCTAGTAGTTGTGACAGAAATCATATACTCAAAAAAAGTATCCATACATTGATTAGATTAGAGTTTCATGTCGATGTTTCCCTTTGGGATCTACCAGTTAGTCCTTTTCTGTGAACAAGAACTAGATTTGAAGTTGCAAAAAACTATGGATCGTGACGACGACCTATTTGATTTCTGAGTTTTGGGTTTGTGGTGTATATCTATGTGTTTGTACATTTTGGGCGGGGAGAGAGAGGCAGGATGTAGATTTGGCACTTGAAAGTTGTGGTGGCGGAGTGACTGCTGGCTGCAAATTCATGGTGGGTGAAGGAAGAGGAAAGGGCTAAGGTAAAAAAGAGGTGGGTTAGCTAGGGGAAGAACAGTGGGTTTGACGTGGTTGGGAGTAATGGTGGTGGGTTTTATTTCAGGTTTGGGTTTGGGCAGATGTCAATGGTCGAATATGGGTTTGTTTGTTTGTTTTTTTTTGATAAGTAAAGGATTATATTACCAAAAAGACATTAAGGGAATGCCGCCCATATACAATTGAAGGCCAC
>JAOTQK010000012.1:25186531-25200036 GCA_025642025.1 Rhododendron ferrugineum | reverse complement strand
TTTTATATTTCAATAAACCCATCGTTTTTTAGCTTGAAATTGCCTTCTTAAAAAATAAGTACTTATTTCGCGTTCCGAAACGGGACCGAACACATGCACATGTAGCTCGTTCTTGTAGTCATAATAATTTTGTGTCCAATTGCCATCATTGTGGACTTAGAGGCCATATTCGTCCATACTACTTTGCCCTTCATAGCTATCATAGGACACCTCCCTGCTACAATAACATGAATAATCATAGGGAATATTTTCAAGAGCCTAAACGTAGAATGCCTACGTATGCTAATTTTACAAATGTAAATTCAAAGCCCATGACCAATAAAAAGACTCATATTGGAAAGGCCAAAATGAGACAGATTTGGGTTCGTAAAATTGATTTGGTTTCGGATGCTGATGATGACCTTAACTCTCTACATGACTATAGTCCATCCGGAGAGATGGACCTTGCCTTTTGAGGCTGGGTTGTTGTTCCATAACCTAGGTTTAATTGATCATACATATCTCATTGCCTAGAGTTATGGAGTTTCATAATTTTGTGTTTCTTTTGTTTTTGAGTTATTAAATAAAAAAAAATTAAAAAATGATTTTTTTTGTTTTGTTTTGTGAGTTGGTGTGTGGATTGAGCATGATAGCCTTTGGTACATAGTTGAATATCGTTAGATTTTATGAACATGTTCATCCATATTTTTATTGCGCTTCCTTCATGGTATTCTCACTGCAAATATGTTCAAATGTTAATAAATTATGAGTATTCGACATTTTGTACACTTGCTATTGGTCAGTTTCTCGATTGGGGACCACCCTTCTCACATGCTTAGTTGTATCTTGTGTCTTCCCTGAGCCGTGACCACTTTTTCTTGATTTTCGTTGATAGAGCCCTTGTTTATTCGGATTAAAAAAAATATTGGTTTTTGCTTATCCGGACGTTCATTGAGTAACCGGGCAATTGGGGTGAGGTATTCTCCCTCTGAGTGTTCACGTCAAAAAATGGATAGACCTTGTGAAGGCACCGTGTTGGACCATTTGCTTAGTAACCGGGAATTGAGTATAAAGTATTCTTACTCTCAATATTCGCATCAAACAGCAGTGGAGTAAAAGCAAAATATGGTTGATTTTCTATTGATTACTTATTAAACAACCGCATGTTGTTGAGAGGGAGCTTGTGATTAATTATTTGAGACTTGTATATCGAACCTAGAGAGGTGTATCTTGTTGAGGGAGAGTCACTAGATAAACCTAAGCACATGAGCATCTCAGCCCTATTTTGAGTTGCTGAATTTTTTGATCATAGATGCACACACACTTTCATCTCATGTCGACGATCATGGTGTATTGCATTCCTTCTGCCTTGCATGGTGTTATATCATTAAGTAGTGCCTTAAAATTTGGATGTCTTTTTCATCTCATCTCATGATATAATACTTGCGATAAAGCTATCTCATGCTCGTATCTTCAGATTTCTCGTTCTTTTTTAGCATTTAATTTAATTTTGTTTTATTGAGTTTTGCATGCCTAACTGTAGCTGCCATGTTATTTATGCTATTATTTGCACTTCGCTTAAATTTCTTATTTATTCTATTCACCATTTGCCACTTCATGTCAAAAAGGGTGAGAATGATGAAAGGAGGAGTAGGTTGCCTATTGTTCTAATATATTTGGATGTTCAATTTTGCTTGCAGCTCCTCTACAACTCGATCTTAGTTCGTTAGTTTTTCAATGTAGTGTGTTTTGTCATGGAAGTGCCAAAGGGAGAGATATCCATGGATTTGATTATACAATATCACTCCCTGCGACCGCTCTAAAAACAGACTTGCGGATGCGATATCGAATGTCATAATAGACAACCCTTCCTACCACCAATTGGTTTTAGGAAAGATGGTGGAAAAACGGTCCGACAGAAACAAACTCTAAATCTCAGGCCTTAACCACGGACCAACTTCTTGAGGCTACTTTACTCGCTTGATTGCCCCCATGATACTGTGAAATAAGCATACATTCCAGTGATTTGCAACCACGCATCCATTCAAGTTATAGATCGTGAGAACCCAAATCTGGTATTGCATTTGCTTGGTTGCCCTAATACTTTCAATAAGTTCTCAATAACGAAGCTTCCTACCAATGTACGATGCTGTCTCTTCAACTCATGGACCATACGTATCCGTTACATATCTTGTTGCTAGGCAGCCAAAACAGCCTAGGGCAACCATAAGCAAGAATGTGAGGAAGAGTTCAATTATGAGACTTCCAAAGTAAGAGGTCATTAAAAGGCCTTTATGTTGCCTCAACCAAGTCCTCAGCAGAACAGATAAAAATCTTTACTAGGCACCTGACTTACGTGATAGATTCCAGTAAAAATTTGCTTCAACTGAGAATGCCCTCTTTCAAACACTCAGCTACAACATATCTCAACTGAAGCACCTTTTCCTTCGCCAACTGCAATGAAATTACATGAACCCAATTGCAAATATTTAAGCTGCCTCAATAGATAAATAATAACTATAATAAAAAGCAAAATGCAGCAGTTTCAAGTATTTTGGAACCGTAAACAATTGACCACAATTTTCAGACAGCAGAGTCTGGCTATCATTAACTATCCAATGTGTTACAACTGCAGAATCTCATGTTTTCTGGAATATGGTATATGCAGCAATAACATATGAGAATGGGCAAAGCTCTGGTATCTGTTACCTAGAAAAACAGTTAATACGACCAAAGATGCTATATTTTCAATGAAAAACAATTCATTTCACAGACGAGAAAGAGGGATTATTAACTCATAAGCTTCACGTCGCAAGTAGTGCCTTAAAGAGTGCAGCACATTGAATGGAGAAGGATTGCATAATGCTTAATAGATGTGACCTATTGAAAGCAGATATCAAACCACAACATGCCATCAGGCCCATCACCAGTACATGACGTGCTCACCAGTCTAGTTGTGTCCAATACCTATCTCATCACTCAATACCCTATACAAATGTGTTTGAGCCCCGAAAAGCCTCTAATTCCCCAATCCTAAATTCCTAGATATTTAACTTTTTTAAATCTAGGGGGGAAAAAACTCCCACGCCCATACTTCCAACTTTCACGTCCGAACTCTCAACTGACTTCCACTTCCATACTCTCATGGCACACGTTATCCACTTACAAGACAAAAGCACTCATATGTCAAACCGAAATGTGCACGGCTACTAGACCATGAGCTCTCTTCATTGTTAAAATTTGTTATCTTCTTCCTTCCACCGCACAGTTCACCGCAATTTGCCTTACAGATTACCCATCTCTCAAAGGTTAGTCTCCATTTTATAATTACCTACTCATATCAACAGAACTTTAAATTTTTGATCAGTTGGATTGATCGCACAGTTCGGCTACTTTCGGTACGAAAATCTGTCGGACCAACTACTAATTGCCCGAAGATTGGTTCAAGTTCAGCTCCTTTCGGCACGAAAAATTTGGCAGACCAATTACCAATTGCTCAAATATTGATTTTCATTTTAGAATTACCTACTTTCAATCATCTGTTTTTTTCTTTGTACTGTAGTATTTTTTCTCAAAGTTTTGATTCAAGCAAGTCGTTGCGTTCAATCAAGCCAAAGATTGGTTCAAGCTTGGCTCCTTTTGGTATGAAAATTTGGCAGACCAATTACCAATTGCTTAAAGATTGGTTTTCATCTTAGAATTACCTACTTACAATCATTTACTTTTTGTTTGTACTATTTTTTCCCATTGCTCAAATATTGGTTTTCCTTATAGAGTTAACTACTTATGATCATCTATTATGGTTTTTACGTCGTAAATTAGTCAGTTTAATTTGAAAGTGATTAAGGAATGTAAGTGGGTATAGGTATACGATCAAACTACCATTGTACCCGTTCAATGTACGTTAACGAGAAAAACAGATCGTGAACTTTTTTTTGTTGCCCCATGCATCGAACGGGCACAACGCTAATACCATAATATGCTATAGGCATAGCTAGGATTGCTAACAATATACTAGAGTCCTAATTCAAGTGGAGAAGCATTTGACGTGAAACCAAGTTCTAGATTCTTAGAGAAGGAAACTTGCCTTCTGGACAGCTGTAATTCTTCTTTCGCCATCATCAAGTTGGGTCTCAATTGTTTCTTCTACTTGCTTGAGAAGCTTTCTCTGTGATGTTTCTGAGAGATTAAAGAATCTAGAGAGAATCAGAACTATGGACTGCACAGTATCCTTATAAAAAATGAATAGCTTGAGTGTACATTAACAGCAATTCAGCAATCTAAGGTCTCCCAATGCATCTGTTCATAAAACACTTAGAATGTAGAGAGTGCAAAATGGCACAGCATAGCAACATAGAAATAAATAGACCGAAAAAATGGCGGCATGATCTTTTCAATATATCAACTCTCCATTTCGACTTAAAAAAAAAAAAAAAGATAAAAAGTCGAAGAGAAAATGATGGGTGAGAAAATTTTGACGAATCTAACAGGTTAGGAAAAGCATGGCTGACCCTCAAAGGATAAAATCAAACGTGTAACCATCAAAACATGATTTTATGAAGATTGCATTGGAAACCAAACTTGTTACTTCCTATTTGCAAAGCATAGTCAAACGTAACAAATGCATTTACAAGCATGTATTGGGTAAAACAATAAGCAATATCAGTTAATACAACCATGTCAAGAAAGGAATGTAAATTGTCATTCGTAGAGTTGCTACATAAGGCAGCTCTGAATTATATGGGACAATGAATTCAATGACAAATCTATTTGCGCATCCTTCTGAATTATTGCAGTTACTATGCTTACAACTCCCAATTTCACCTGACCAAAGAAACATATGGATCATATTGTACATTTATATTTTTTGTATTGTACGTCAAACATGCCACAAAAAACTTGACCACAAATATGGACCTCCCTGCTTATGTTTAACATGAGTTGGCATAACAACTAAGATAACTTCCTAAAACCATGAAGACTAAAAAAAAGCATCTAAAGAGATGAAGATGTAGTCATACTTTGCTTCTCCATTAATCCTCTAAACTCTATCTCCTGTGCTTCCATCCCTTCAACTGTGCTCCTGCATTCCTGCATATGCTGATTAACCTCTGCTTTGAACTTTTGATATATGAGTTTCAGTTTTTCTTTTTGTTCTGCATAACAACTTTCCGCATATAAGTTCCACTAATAAAGTGGGAAAAAAGGTACAGGATTGACTAATATCAATTAAATTCATTACATTCTTATAGTCGTACATAGTTTTTAAGTACGGTTACCTTCAAATTCAGTTTCCAGACGTTTTCTTTTTGATCTGCTGAGGCTTTTTAGCTTCCCACTGAAATATCACAACGAATTTTAGAAGCTCATGTGTCTTGCAAGGGAAAGGAGGAAAACCCCCATGAGAAATGAAGCCTAGTCCAACACCACCTCCGAGAGGGCCTAGCTCCAGAAGTGGTGGTGGCAACTTAAATTCCCAAACTGTCTCTTCAAAATACATACACATCTCTTTGAATATGAGATTCAGCATTCTGAAGCTGCAAATGTATTCCCTCAGCAACAGACATCAGAACTTCAGCAGATTTCTTGCTAGTCAACGATTTTATTTTGCTTTTAACTCGTTCTAAAGCCAAAGCAATTAGAGTGATGGCACTGAGGAATGAAAATGGAAAACAAGCATCAATAATATCTATATGTAAGCAAAATAATTGTATATTCTCCTTCAGGGAAAACATTTCATTGCTTGTTCAGACAGAAAAATAAATACTTGGCCAATCCATCATCTTGATTCTCGCCTGAAGGTCCAAGGAGTCCAGTACTTTCCTCAGTTCCTGTCCATATGGTACAGCCAAAGAAGAAATCAACAACAAGAATGACAAAGGCTATCATCTATGTGACACCCAGGTGGCGCAATGTTGCTAAACTGCATAGTGCATTCCAAAATTCCCATTTCGATACTGCAGACAATCCAAGTCCATAAACTTCCAACTAATACTAAGCCAATAGATATGCCAAACACGACCTGTGTATTCAATAAACAAATGTAATGAGCAAAGCACACAAGCTGAATTTTACAGAGTCTTGCAAGGGTGTGTAAGAATGTGTTGTGGCTACCTGATTTAACAATTCAAGAAAATTCACTTGAACTTGCACTACTGAAACGTCGCATGTCATTCTTCATTAACAATGAAGGATCCAAACCTTCACTGTTAAAAACCAACTAAAACACAATCATGGTTTTGAGGACACTTGCAATCAATTAGTTCGTGCTTTGATATATTCTGCAAGAGCTGAATTTGTAATATGCTATATGCTCATACTAAATAAGTCATACAACAATTCAAAGTGGTTTTTAAGTCACAGGTTTTTGATGAATTTGTTGATTAAAATTGCGGGTAATAACCAACCCAGCAACTCAGTCCTTTTAGCATTAATATGACGAAGACACAAGATAGATGAAACTGTATTGTGTTTATTCTAGCAACATATAGCACAGGAGGCAAAAACTTCAGAAAAACTGGTTACCAGGATCTCGCTCTTGCTGGAACTAAAATCTAATCAAACGGCCTGGAACATGGAACAAAAAAAAAATTAATTACTACTACGACCCATGCCTACCTGGTCCTGTCTATGAAAAGTGATTTCCAAATCTCATGGGCTTGGAACTTGGAAGCCACTTTGAGCAGCCGAAGGAAGAAAAAAAAGACCTTCATGACAATACGAAAGCGAAAGAATTGGTATCCCACAACCATTAGAAGTTGGATGCAGGGAGTATCCGACCTTTATAAAACAGAAGTACAGTGCCCTTCACTATGAAGCAACGACACCTCTAGAGGTCGACGAATCGCAGTGTCAGGACACGGGGACACGGCGGGACACCTCGGAGATACGTACGGGACATGCCACGTGGCGTGTCCCATATTTTAATATTAAATTTTTAGGGGGACACGGCGGGACACCGATGGGGACACGGAAGGGGCCAAACTGTAATTTTTTTAAAATTTTTGGGGGCCAAACTGTAATTTTTGAAAAAATTGGGGATCAAACTGTAATTTTTTTAAAAAAATTGGGGCCAAATTATAATTTTTTTAAAATTTCTGAGTGTTAAACTATATATAAATAAATAAATAAATATACACGTGGCGTGTCCCCCGCCGTGTCCGTGTCCCCATTTTTTTAGAATTCCCGTGTCCCAGTGTCTGTTTCGGTGTCCGTGTCGGTGCATCATAGGCCCTTCACCTCAGCTTATATGATAGCTGGTCGCGTAATAGAAACTGTGACCTTTGCCATGAGTGAGCAATTATTTGCTGCATCAAAGTTTTACTGTATCTGTAAATTTAAAGTTTTCAGAGTTGCCTTGTAGACTTGTAGTCCAGTTGGGGTTGAGGAATCGGGAGACATTTTGATTCCAGAGTGAGCATGGTAGGATAA
Source organism: Rhododendron ferrugineum (assembly GCA_025642025.1). Classification (NCBI taxonomy): domain Eukaryota; kingdom Viridiplantae; phylum Streptophyta; class Magnoliopsida; order Ericales; family Ericaceae; genus Rhododendron; species Rhododendron ferrugineum. Next base: position 25,192,626 of record JAOTQK010000012.1, on the reverse strand, counting down.
ATTAGTTCCTCGTTATTGATCAGAACGGAGAAAGCCAACAGGTTTATATTTTGGCATCCAGGATGGGATAAGATTCTACCCTGCCCTGTTGCCATCCTTACTTCACTCTTTTGTATGCCCTCATCCCCACCCCCACCCCCACCCATACTTCAGCTACGTGCAATTGCCAATCGTGGAGCATAAAGTAGCAAGAAGATGACCTTTTTTTAAAAATAAGTACCTTTTGGAGAGGCTGACATGGGACTGCCTCCATTTAATCTAATGTCTTCGTGGCTCCGGAGTCTTTTACTTGGGTACAGCACAAACTTTGGTTTCCCTCTTGTACAAATTTCTGGAGTTGGCGATTCTGTTCCCCACCCTGCCAATGTTCCCAAGAATCAATTAAGAAGGAAACAAGAAAAGAAACCACTCACCGTGGTTGCAACCTATTAATTGAGTATGGTGCAGACTGCAGAGGTATACATCCAGATTGAAGTAACTAAGCAGACGGGCTTAAACTGCATGGCTGGAAGCTAAAGCTTGCATACTAAGAATAGAGATTTCCTACGGCACTGGGAAATTCAATGCAACCAATATTATGATCAAAAAAACATTACTGCTGCAGCTAACATTGAACGTAGTAAAAGAATGTCTGCCTTCCCAAAACTCATTCCATAAAATACCTTGAGTAGTCGAGGACTACCAATACAGTGTACATATACAAGTGCACACTCTCAGGTGCATCTACATATTCCTTAGTTGTGGGTTCAGATCTAGCTTTAAACTTTATAGGAGCCCAACTTCTTTTAAGAAAATGTTATGTTACAAATAAGTGCAATATATGACACTTGCATTACATTAGAAGACAACTTCTATTCACTTGAAAATAATCTGAAACAGGGTTCACATACCCGGAACATTGTAGGCTCTGTTCGCTTATTCAGAACTTCCATTCAAGTAAGAACAATAACATATAGTTAAAATGTAATGTCATGAATCCCTTTACATTCACATGCAACAAGGTATAATAACAGGTTTTGATCAAAACAAAAAGTTAAAATACCAGGTTAACCAAGAGATTACAAATAATTCCAATTGGAACAAATGCTTAATAAGAGCTCCTCTTCTATTCACCATAGTCGAGCTTAAGCCGAAAATTGATACCACTAATGCATGTGCAATTAGGATTAACCAACAACAACGTGCCTCCGTCCCCCCCAACCCCACAAACTTTATTAATAATAAAGTAAAACAAGTACTATGAAGTAAGAAGAGAGCACCCTTTTCCCTCCCTGGCTACTGCTAAATTTAGGCAATACACAGGGATGTGTGCTATGGAAATTGCTCGGGTTGTTTTAATACTAAGTTACAATTTACAACCAAATTGAATGGAGTTAGACCACCTGTAGCTAATACTGAACCTTGACAAAAAGAAGCCAAATGCTAAAAGAAATTGCATTACTTAACTTTACAACAGTACTTGCAAACAGAATAAAAGGAATTGATCCCTGACATTTTCTGGAAGTAATAGTCTTATTCTACTTTCGTTTAGTATCTAATTTAATTCTTTTGGGGGAAGCGGACGTAGTAGTACAGGAGACAAATTCTATGAAGTTTATATTAAGCCATCAGTAGAAAGACCTATCAAGTTTCTTTGTTAGTGTCTCGGAGCTTGACATGAGACAGCAAAGCAAAGAAGAGTGACAAACATTGCTTGTCTTCTAAGAATAGTGGTGCAAATAACTGATATCATTTATATTATTTTGTCCATTTTTCAAATTAATACCATGTTAAAAGCAGCGGCAGGTTGAGCAGCAGAAATTGGCATTTGTTCATGAATCTAATTTGTGTTCTTATGTGTTGGGGGATGCATATTATCTGAAGCTAGAAGAATGTATTCAGTGTGTATACTTGAGTGTATGTCTTGACAAACTTCATTAATGGGTGAACCTTCTTTAGAGCTCTTGGAGTTCCTTTCTTCAAAAGATGATTCAGACAGCCTGTATTCTGCATCTCTCTCTTTCATATGGGGCTGTGATTTCATGAGCAGTGAATTTCCAAGTTCCTCTGCATCATCCTGTAATCTAATTAAGGAATGACAAAATGCTTATATGACTAAAGCAGGTTGCAAAAGCAAGACGCATAACTGAAATCAACAGAATTGGCTCCTGCGTGACCGAAAGGATACAGAAGATTCTGTCTCTGCATCTGCTTTATGATAATCTGGTTTTGAGGCTATCAAACTATTAAAGCTACAGTGTGAAGGAGTGTGATCATCCCGTTCTCCATGATTGCTTTCCGGTGGGGAGCTATGAGAAACACTTTTGTTCGGTGTTCTAAACTCAAATGTTGGGCTCTGGAGATCAACATGTGGATCCACAGTATTTTCTGAAGACAAATCAGCCAAGTCTTCTTGCCGGTCCCTATGTTGTGGGAGTACTGAATAATTTGGATTACCCAGCTGGTCTGTCATCTTCATTGCTTGTAACTGAGGAGAATCCTGTTTCCGGATTCTGCTCTCCATGTCAGCAAACTCACTGTTGTGCTCAGGAGGGTAACTGCGAAACCGTTCCATCATATTTCCGATTGATGATGTCTTCTCGGCACATTTGGTTTTTTTGCTCATAAAGGTGGGCTCTCTCTTCTTGCTGTTGGACTTTGGAGAACGACCAATGACAGCAGCATCCAGTCTTCCAGATAATCCTTCTTCAAAAGAGAAAATGTTCTGCTGTGGTAGTTTCCTTGTACGGGATGGCACATCCTTGATTTTGTTTGTCTGTACTTTACTTGGAGCTCTCTTCCTGGTCAAAGATCGAGTCACTGGTCGCCTGGTAGAATGATCAGGGCTATCAGAATCTGCTTCTATGGTGTCCGAATTCTGTCTAGGCTTCACAACTGGTTTACTATTTTTATCAATGTTCTGTTCTGGGTTTAAATTATTTACACCCACCTCAAGAGCTTGAGAAACTTGCTTGTTTGGTGAAGAAACAGTCCCAAGTATATCCCAAAGCTTCTTTCTCAAAGCCTCCCTCCTGTCTCCTGTTCTGTTTGTTTCATCTTCTACCACTTCTTTATCTGGTGCATACCTTTCCCGTGCATTTGCAAACGAAAATTCTTCCTTCTCTTTGGGTCCATTCTTGCCTCCACTTCCGTAGGAGACACAATCACAGTTTTTTTGTTTAGCATCACCAGACTGTAAAACCGACATCTGGTTTCCAAAACACTGAACAGAAAATGTTCTCGGTGCTTCATTTACTCCACTTAAACTATTAGACCTGCCATCACCAGCTGGCAAGTCCATGGTTAGTTCTGCATTGTGTTGTTTCACGTGTAAAGATCTGGTAGAGACCCATGGGGAAGACTCAGGCTCTGGACCCGCAGTTTTGTTTCCTTGAATGACATCCTTGGGTCCTCCACAATTTCCATCATCGATGGGATTTACCTTGGCAGGTACCTTTTCTGCATTGGGCACCACTACGTCATCTTCCTTCCTCATTTTGGGTCTTGTATTAGCAGAGTAGTCTACCATGACTCCTATTGATATCTTCCTGGACTGGCTCCATGGCTGGCAATTGCTGCCAAAACTCCGCCAATCACTCACGTGGTCCTGATTCATATTAAAAATACATCTTAAGTGACAACTTTGTCAAGTTTCCTATGTGCTCAAAACAGATAGGGTAGTTATAACATGAATTTTGCTCAGCAACAAGCATGAGATCAGAAGATGGTCCCATAGGTGATCAAAAGTCCATGACATCATGGAACATGATAACTTCACACTGGTCCTTCCTTAATGTTCTAAAAAAAAAAGCACAACATAAATCATAAAGCTAAAGACACGAGTTCAAATAACTCAAAAACCGCGTGGGCGAGCATGGAATAGAAATTGGAGTGATGCTGTGCGTATCCTAAGTACCCTAAACATAAATTATAGAGTTTCTTAATGACCTCTTAATCCCGCGAGCTTTGATTTCTATCAATCACAGTTGTTACAAGGTTGGAGGACTGAACAGGAGTAGATCAATACATTGAACAAGAACCATGAGAGCAGAAACTGCTGCCATAAGCCAATCAAAAGGTCATAGCATCATGGATATAACTTGACACTGATCCTTCCTCCAAAATTTAAAGTAGGAACAGGGTAAATTATGGTTAAGTATACAAGTTCAAATCCATCAATATCCGCAGAGGAATAAAATAGTTGGACATAGATAATAGTTCTCTGAAACACGAAATCACAGAATATGTGTTCCCCCTTGGTTTTTGTACTCTCCCACCATTGTCACGTGTTTAGAGGTGCAAGCAGGAAATTAATACAAACAGCGGCTAGAATCTAAAACTAGCTACAACATTCAATAACAACTGTCAAGTAAAAAATCGAAAGGACAAAAGTAGCAACTCAGAACCAACAAAGTTGAACAAAACTGATTCCGTAATTCTATGGCTTGGTGTAGTCGCAGCTCATAACCATCAAGGTTGAATAAAACTGACTCCGTACTTGTACGGGTGAGTGTAGCAGGACACTCACAAATGCAAAAAATTGTTCAGAGCCTAACCATTCCCTCCTATTGACATTATATCACCAATTCATTCTGAAACTTCCATAGACTTTAGGTTTTCCATTTACGACCTTTTGCCCATAAATTGACATACAATGTTAACGATGGTATCGGCTACATTATGTACTGGAGAAAGTGGGTGATAAAGTGGGGATAAGAGTTCCATATTTGGGTCCTATACATACACATGCTCTTGAACCATTAGAAGAATAGGTGTAAGTGATGCATGATGAGACTGACTCCATACTTGTATGAGGGGTGTAGCAGGATACTGACAAATGCAAAAATTGTTCAGAGCCTTGCCTTCTCCTATTGACTTCATATCACCACTTCATTCTGAAACTTCAATAGACTTTAAGTTTTCCATTTACGACCTTTGTCCATAAACTGATTTACAATGTTAAAGGCAGTTTCGGCTACATTATCTACTGGAAAAAGTGGGTGATAAAGTGAGGATAAGAGTTCCATATTTGGGTCCTATACATACACTGATACACATATTTTTAACCATTTAAAAGAAGAGGCATAAGTGATGCATGATTACCATGTTGGCATGAGTGAGTTGTATGAATACTACGCATGAGTCACAGTATGAGTGAATTAAAATGTTATAAGTCGTCTCCTACAATTATCTTCTTCCAAATTCGGAGTGTGTATTTATATTGCTCTTACTTCCAACAAAAACAAGTAAATTCGAGATCCAAGACCAAATTATATTATCCCAAAACCAAAACATAGTTATTTAGGATGGTAACTCTAACTACACATAAACTAAATCAAAGGTGTCCTGAATCCTCCACCAGTATCAGAAGAATCTCCATCAATGATGCCATCTAAGTGCATAGGAACTTAATGTATGAGAAACAATAAAATGAAACGAATTAATTCATGAAACCCTAGAACAGCCTCTGGAAAGACATACGAATTGTCGAGATTTGTGGAATTGAACGAGAAATCAATAAGTTTCAAGAATAGTTTATTTGCTGCAACTAATCTACCAATTCTTTAGGCTACAACAAAAAATCTAAGCAAATACATTAATTATGAAATGATGCGAAGGAATGAGATAATTTAACTCAGATTTCTAAATAAGCTTACATCTGAATATGTGATGGCTTCTCGCAAACCATGCACGTCTTTCCTCGAACTCTCTACCGTCATCTCTCTCTCTCTCTCTCTCTCTCTCTCTCTCTCTAGATATAGATATAGATATACATACTCCCTTTTGTTTTCTCTCGGCACCTCTTTCCCGCCTTCGGCAAATGGGGGAGGGAAAAACCCCAAATTAGATTTCCACCGCTATTAATACTTTCTGTTTTGCACAGGTGGACTCTCCTGCCCCCCTCTCACGGATATTGTAGTTAGTGCAGTCTTTTTATTTGTCTTCAAAATATTTGGCATTCGGATTCAGTCCGACTACTGGTACAGCAAAAACGGGTACAGCAGCGGGTACAGATCCGTTTTGCTCCCGTCTCGGGTCCCTCAAAGATGATCGGAGCCGCTCATTTTGTTCAAAATACGTCGTTTAGGGTCCCTGTAAAAAATCACCTCAATCCG
>JAOTQK010000012.1:25143988-25156741 GCA_025642025.1 Rhododendron ferrugineum | reverse complement strand
TGGGGGGGTTGTGTATCAGGGGGAAAAGCAGCTCTCAAAATTTTCTACTCTGTTCCTTGCTGGTAGTAACTTACCCAACAAACAATCAATCATATTTCTACTCTGTAAAGTCATTAGAAACTGTCCTTTTTAATAAAAAGAATATCCCGATAAAAGAGAAAGAAGGAAAGGGACTTCTTAATTTGTTATGTACCTAATTCATTTTGTATCAATTTTTATTAGCTATTAGCAATTGAGTAGCGGTAGGAGATATGGTTAGTGGGACGATAAGCTAGTGTTCGGACTTTATACGGTAGCGAGTTAATGAAATATTACGTACCTAATTCATTTTGTATCAATACAAGAGGGCTCTAAAAGTATTCACTTGTGGAAGGCAGATGCCCGGTTCTCATCAATCAAGGCCAATTGAGATCTTCCCCCTCAAAGTGGGACTCTTCTCTCCCTTCCTTCTATTTTACATCTTGTTACAAGATATCATAAATCTTCCAGGGAAAAAAAACAAAAACAAAATAGAGATGACCAAGCACATATCGGAATCCTAATTGGGAGACTTGGAGTGCAACTGTTCCCATCAGGATCTGATTAAAGAAACAATAATTGCATATGAGAATGCCAAAGGTGGTTGACCATTATAATGTCCATACATTCCCACTATTATTTGAGATCCACTTTTCATGTTTTCTTTCTTTTTAGCTAATTTCATGGGGCTTCTACGGTTCTACCTTAGAAGATGGGTTTATTAGCAAGACTAGTACTTGAGAGTGCCAGATATTGATTCTCTAAAATCTCTTTCTTTCACTCTCCTCCATTCTTTTTTTGTTTCCTTTTCCCTTCCTTCAATCAGACTACTTTCAATCAGTGGACTTTGTGGCCCAATCAACTTTCGACGTTAAGTAATAATGCCAGCCCACAAAATCATTGAATTGAATCAATAATAACACCACCCAACCAAACCAACAGTATCGTACTATAGTAGTATAGTTACTAGTAGCAGTAGGTGCCACGGGAAGCTTCTACCCCGGCCCCTTAGAAGAAGACATGCAATCACATGGCCAACACTACACGGCTCTTCAAAAGCTCAAATAAGAGATCAACGGATGATCTTCCTCCTCCAAAAAGAAACAGGAGGGTATACCTGCTTCATCTGGATGTGCCCCGCCAGAGAATCTTTCTTGCTAATGGGATTGGTGGGTATACTAGGATGAGTGGAATCCATTCCACCCATCCTCGTCCTGGCTTACTTTTAACATAGTTTTTCTGTTTAATATTTTTTACTTTCCATTTCTTTTTAAGTGTCCAATTTCGTAAATTTAATTTCTTATAGAGATATCATCATCACATTTTAAAAGTTACGTATAACTTTTCATATTGTCTTTTATAAAGCCATCATCATTAGACCTTTCATGATATTCATTGAAATCTATTCGGGGCAAAATAAAAATGTACCAACTTTTTAAAATGAACACTTATTAAGAAATGATCCAAAATAAAATATTGGACAGTAAAAAAAAAGACGGAAGAAGTATATTTACTAAGAGGATCTTCAGTGCCGGCCCTGACATTTCAGTTGCCCTGGCCCAATCTTATGCTTTGTTGCCCACTTACTATTAAGTCATACAAAATACAAAAAAACATAAAAGTTCAAAAAAATTTCAAAATTACATTGTTCTCTTAGCTTGAATAACATCAAAATGTTAAACTTGGTCATAGTGTTTAATGTTTAGCATGATCTGATTCAAAGAAAACAACTTCTCTTGCATTTTTTGAAGCAAAATTTTTAATTGAATCATCGTATTTTACTTATCCAAGAACTCGGGACCTATTCGGCTAACTTTTTTTTTTTGTGGCATTTTAGACTTTTTAGTTGATATATGCGAGGAGAATGGCCTGTCTCAAAAAGTATAAAAAGTTTTTGAAAAAAAGAGAGCCAAAAATGCTCTTAGTGGAACGGTGCCTCATTTTCAATTGAGAACATAGTCAATCTCTCTTGTGAAATGGTAGTTCGAAGGTAAAAATAAAAATTGTGTTATCTCACTCGATTTATTTCAACTATAACTTTTTTGATCAATGTAAGAACATATCACTTATACAATAACTCTTGTGTTTGTTAAATCGAAAATTTGCAACAAAGTAACTTATTTTCGGCAATATTGTGGATTGAGAGGAAAATAAAGAAGGTAGAACAAATTCTACAATCTCTTTTTTGACATTTACACTCTTTTTTTTGGATTTTAGTGTTGAAAGTGTGTGTAATTTTTTTGCTAGAAGACAAAAAAAGGAGTGTAGATGTCAAAAAAAAAAGTGTAGAATTCAATTCCAGAACAAAAATGGAAAATAAAGATAATTTTCATATTATTGTGAATCGGAAAGAAAACAAAAAGAATTAACAAAGGAAATAGAGGATGGAGGGCCACCTGTGAATCAAACTTGCCGCACCCGAAACTTACACAACTTGTAGAGACCAGCAACACCACGGAACTGCCTTACACTATTATAGGAAACACTTTTATATTTATATCTAACTTTTTTTGGGGGGGGTTGCCCAAGCCTAAGGGCTTGCGGGGCTTACCTCGGGGCCGGCCCTAAGGATCTTCGGTCTTTACTCAAAATTTTGTATAAAAGCTTCATTCCATATGGAACACTTCGATGGAAACTCAAATTCAAAGAATAAATTCAAGTACAAACTTCACTAATGCAATTGTAAATGTAAGAGGGAGAAAATAACTTTGCAAAATGAGTAAAAAAAATTATTTCTTGATTTCTGTAAATTTTAAGTAACATTCAATTCTTATAAATTTCGATCAACAAGTGGAGTTGATTTTAGGGACATTTTGTAGAATTTTGGATTTGAGTAGAAAAAAATTAAGTTCTGGAGATGCTCTTACACGGTTACACCCTCTACATTTCTCTCATGTGAGAAAACATATTGAAAAGTCTATTTGGTGCTCTATAGTAGTATAAAGACGTGATGGGACAATAGCGCCACTCAGAAATAAATTTATTGCGATAAGAGCAATTCTATTAAGAAAAACACTTGTGCCACAAACAAGCATACATACACACATTTGCACACACTAAATGGTAGTGTGCACAAGGGTACGCAAGTTTATGTGCGACTCTAGCACTTCTCTTCAACTGAAGTACATACTACTACAGCATGCACTCTTAAATCTTGATAGATTCCATTATCACTTGTGCGAAACAATCTACGAATACATAGGTTACTTACCTTTTTCTTGCATCTCTATTTTAATATTTATCTTTGTACAACGAAATTATATGGACTGAAATTACTACAATCGACATGTTTTGTGACTAGACGTAAATAGCAGACGATATGTCTCTTGCACGGCCACCTCTAGTTGTAATGGAACCATCATGTGCACAACAACCTCTGCCTTTTCAAAGTGACATTCAATCGAAAAGCAAATCTGCTTTCGATTCTCACTTTACATGTACTCATATTCACTAATATTCAACAGATCATCCTGAAGTATTCCAATTTGAAAAGACTACCAATGTGGGAAAAGGGAAGTAGTTAACAAGTGCATGTGAGGAGAACTTACAAGCTAGCTCAAGTGATTGCGTATTTGGTCCAATGCTGAAAATGTCCTTGACGGGTATTAATTATCAAAATACGTCATAGACCGTCATTTTCCCAAACTAATACAGATCTAGAGTTCAAGCCCCTTCCTTTGCTCCTTAGATAATGTATCGCATTGATGTTCTTACATGTGCAAAAAAAAAAAAAAAAAGTGCATGAGAGGACATTTGGAACAATAAAACCATAGCAGTGACAATGAAAATTTCCCTATTCGAAGGACAGAGAAGTACGGGAAAACAACAGCAACTAGTTCCACCTGGGATAAGAAAAGGAGAACAAAAGCATTACATCAAACTAACTCATCGGTAGTTTCTTGACTATTCAAAAAAAAAAAAAAAACTAACTCATCGGTATACAATGTAAAGGGGGCGCCCATGTAAAGGGGACGTATTTAACGTCAGAGACTATCTCACAAATAAGCTGAGATAAAGACAACCAATGCACAGATGGAAAGCCCTAACAAAGGGCCTGCAGGAGTTATTTTGCGAGTAGCTGCCAATCTGATACCTTTCACCAAAATATAAAAGAGAAAACAAAATTACAGTAGGAAAACAACATAATGGATTACGAGAAAGTGAATTCATTTCACCCTTTTGAGAAACAAAATAACATAAATTAGTAGAGGTGAAGGCAAGAAAAGAAGTGCTAACATGAAAAAGGAAAGTGTAAAATCACTACCCTTTTTCTGTTTTTTTTTATCTTCAAAAATCACTACCCTTTTGAGCAACATTTTTTTTTTATCGGCAACCATTTGAGAAGCATGAAGAGACCAAAGGAAAACATACCGAATACCGAGGCAAAGAGGAGGGTGGATCCAAATGCAAGTGACTCCCCTATTCCTTTCGTATCTGTTCCTTGCATAAGAATGTAAGCCTATATACAAAAAAACCCACATATTTTGCAATAAAATAAATGGTAATTAAGCATCCTTAATGTATTCCTATCAGAGGAAATGTTGGAAATATGATTCTTTTTATAAATAAAGCTACATATTGTCACTTTTAGTCTTTTCAGTTGTTCCAGGATATAGTTTCCAAACAAAGAGTCTAGGAACACAACTATCGGGCCCACATGCATCAAACGGCGCAGTTTGATGCATGTGGGCCTGTAGTTGTGTCCTAGCATTGCTCCTTCCCAAAACATTTTGAATTGCGTTCTTGTTGAGAAAATAAGAGAGAGAAAATACAGAAACAAAGAAACAACTAAAGCAAACAGTATCACCTACATACGGTAATACATACCATAAAGACTTCTTCACAAGATAAACCCACCAACTAGATATAACAGCCAAAGGTTGAACATGGTTAAGCTTTTTTGTACTCCATGTCTATGGGTTTACAGTATACTGCATACAACTACATAAGTATCCATGTCTATGGGTAGTTTATACAAGTAGGCGTTCCTAGCTGAAATGATTCACTGATTACTGAGTTTACCCGATATAAGCTGACAATGAATACCGCAGGTTCTAGTATGCAAATATTAAGTTCCTATAAGAATGGACTAAGTTCTAACAGCTTGCCTGAGGTCTAAAGCATTCCTCCACTGTCATAGGACATGAATACTTTCCTAGATACATTCAGTCTAGGGGGGGCTATACTAAATACTAATTTATAATACTTACAAGGTCATCCAAAGTATAAAGAGGAATCACCCCTATAAAGTCGAATCTCAATCTTTATTAGTCAAAATAAGGAACACAAGAATCCATTTGGAGATATGAGAGATCTTAGATACGTCTTAGCAATATGCCGGAACGTTCTTCCTATTTAACCTCAAAATAAACTTTTTTTGAGATTTTTTTTTTTAAATTCTAATTCTAATTTTCGAGAAAACTCCTCGTCCTACGACTCCGTACTTTGCACACTTTATGCCCTTTCAACTCAGGGAATTAATCCAGGGGCATCAACAATGCTCCAGATTGAACTTACTGCTATCATCAACAATCATAAATGATCGTGTTTATTTGAGTGCCCTTGAACACATGAAAAAGTATAAGCGGAAAAGAAAAAACAAGTGAAAAAGAAGCAGCAGTCTTTGGCCTAGCTGGAGGTAGCAGGATCCCTGATGCTATATATTACAATGTAGTGGACCTAGTGGTTAGTTTACGTACTTGTCGGCTGATGATGGATGTCATCAAGGGTCAGTTCTGTCCTCTTCTAAGGATCTGAGGGAAATTTTTTATGCCAATTTTAATTGCAACACGTGCCAGGATCAAGTTCGATCCTAATGTGAAATCGAGCAAGTGTGTCAAAATCTAAATTCTAACCACGGAGCTTGTGCAGCTCAGGGGGCAAGCTTCAGTTTCTTCTTTAGTTCCATAGGTGCATTAGTATGAAGGAAGTGCAGTAAAGGACATGAATGAAAGAGAAAGTTTGTGAGGTCCGTGATGGATACTGAATAACAACGAATGCAACCTGAAACCGCACTAGAATGCTTGAAAAGAGAGGCGAAACTATGCCAAACACACTGTTAACGGATATGTAGCGATGGGTTAAGGAAATATAAGCTGAATTGAAAATGCTAAAGCAACTTATAAATGGTTGTGAAACTGACTGAAATTCGATGAAGTTTATGATGATTTGGTCGTGGGAACCCTTCAAACCTCCTGAATTCGTCTATTTATAGCTACTGATACAAACTCTCTCTGGTCTGAACCACATTTTACACCTCCTTCTTGAATGCGCCATGTGGCTCGTGTTGTGCTCCACCTCCACCTCCACCTCCACCTCCAACCCAATGAATAATACTCTCAGGCCATGTCCTCCATAAATAGCCGCTTGTTCTCCTTGCAACTTACCCATTACCACAGTTATGCCTTACTATTGCGCCACATGTCCCGCTTTCCATTTTGCACGATTCAGCTCCTGAGTTATACGGGCGCGGCAAATACATTTAGAATTGCAAAATAGAATCAACAAATATCACACCCAACCATAAAGTTTCCATGCGCCTTAGACAACAACCACATTTCGTCCAGCATATTCCACCCCTGGCAGTTTACCGAGTGCAAGAGAAACATCCTCACATAACCAACCCCCAGATTCCAAAACACAACCCCCAACATATCCAGGTCATCTGGCCAACCACAACATGAGGCTTTCACTTAGAGGGTGGTCATTTACGGAGAAAAGAGGGTGTTATAGTGCTAGTTCCAAAATACTGCCATATTTTCTCTTTGAGTGATTCTCATAGAGTCAAGAATCCCATATAGATCCTAGACGTTTGAGAAAAATTGCAGCCTTGAGGTGAATATGATACCATAGAAACCAAGATAATGCCGAACCAAAAACATATACTTTCTACAATCTATGGTGGAATAAGTGCCAGTAAGAGGTCATCATTAAGTATCTCTTCCAAATCAGGCTTCTTGAGCTATCAAAATAAAAGTGACGGAAATTAACCAAAACCAAAATGTTGACAATTGAAAGGCCTATATGGACATATCGACCCCATTCGTCAGAGAAAATAATGTGTTGCGGAATGTGAGTCATGAACTCCTGATTATAAATGAATATCTTAACAAATCAAAAGCCTTCTCAATATCTAGCTAGGGTCTACTTTCTTTACCCATTAGAAATGCATCCAGGATTTGTCACCATCAGAGAAGCATTTTGCAAGTATAAACTTGTGGTCCACCACCAGCTTTAGACACGGATCTTGATTTTTGAAACCAGATGACAAAGCACATACACGACCAATCTATAGGATAGTACCCCTACCTTATCTGTGTCCAGCCAACTATCACAAGATGGGGATGCCACGTCAGCTTTAGTTGAAGTCAAGACTAGTGCTGCTCCACTGAGCCTAACTGACGGTTAACTAAGTCTGTTAACTAGAGTTAGAGGTTGGTTTTCAAGATTAGTTAGGAGTTTGTTACTGCTGTTATCTTCGCACTCAGTTTGTATATATAGCATCTTGTAAAGCGTATTCTGTAAGATTGAACATAATCAAGAAATGAAACTCAAAGTAGATTGAAATTCTCAAAAGTTGTTATGGTATCAGAGCCAGGTTTCGATCCTGGGACCTGTGGGTTGTAGGATATTTAAGACTGTTATTCAGCACACTTTGGCTCTTGACCAAATCAAACTGTAAGTTGGGATTCCTGTAGCTGACAACAACTATTCAGGAAGTTCCAATTACTTAGTTCAAAGTTCTAAACTACTTTGCATTCCCATATAGCACCACAAACAAGCAATAATTATCGTTGAAGAATCACAAAAACACTATGCTTGATCGATCGACGAGGGTTTGAACTGAACAGATTACGGATCCCTTGAACATATTACCGGCCCACTAGATTTCAAGATAATGATATATACACAACACAAGAAAACTTACCAATTGGCAAATGTGAAAGAAAATTTGAAAAACTGTCATAACACTTACTGCAGCCATCAGAGATCCCCCTGTAAGTCCTCCAATAAGCGATCCTTTGCTTCCTGATCTTTTATCTGCTTGCAGAATGCAAACTTTGCAGTTGTAACAAAAACTACAGAAAAATAATTCTAGTAGTAGCAATTACTAAATTTTTTTAGAAAGTAAATATTGAAACAACAGGATCCCAGAGGACCAGCGGCAGAACAACTCAAGCCCATTAGGCCGTTGAACTTGGAGTTTCAGCCAGGTTGAAGCCAGGGACTATTGCAATTCCAATCCATTGTTTGTATAGGTCAGCTAATATTTGCAGTATAAGGATATCCTAAGTGGTCTTTTGTTTGATTGTCAGGACGGACAATTGTGTTAAGTTTTCAAATTCACAACACAGACTCTACTAATCTATATACAAGGGTCCAAAAAGGACAAGTTAGACCGGACATACCATTCGTCCTGGTATTTCAATAGCCATCCCTCCGATTGCATAATCAAATATGGCGAGCACAAATTTGGTCAGCTGGGATTGAATGTGGACTTCCCAATAGCACTCAAAAAGACCAGTCTGATGGGTTGCAAGTCTGTCTAATGGCATATGGGGCACGCTCTTTTCAAATTGTATATATGCTTGCGATTCTGATAGTTTCTTTAGCTTAGTGTCACTTCCATGGGGTCCGCCACTTTAGGGCGCATATGCAAGGTCTTTGCCCAAAAACTGAGAAGTTTCTGATGACATAAAACTTGGATTAAAAAAGACACAGCTAATCCACTACTGTACTAGAAAGGTGTAAAAAGAAAATCATTGCATGCGCGGAGTGGAGAAAAAGGAAAGGAATTTACACGCAAAAAGACCGCCAGAAGTAAGCAGCGCTCCGTAAGCAGCAGCAGCGGTGGCGGGGGCAATATCTGCGACCAGTCGAGAGTTGCAGCGAAAACGGGGGGTAATGGGCTGGAATTTTCCGTTGAAGAGGAGGAGGCATCGTCTACCCCTAAATCTGGGATTTGCACTTGCATTTAAGGCGGAAGAAACACCAGACGAAAACATTCCTCTTCCATTAGTAGACGACACTGAAAATTTCGGAGGCTGATTTGCAGCTGCCGCTGGTATCGTTCGATACACACAGGACGACGCCATCAAAAGCCCTCAGCCTGGAAGGATTCAACACAAGTGAAGTGACGAGAAGCGCAGCTTTTTTAAATTTGCGTTAATACCAAATTAAGCTGCTGAGCCCCAAAATTATCCAATTGGTAAAATGTGCCGCATTTTTCTTGTCCTCCTCCTACATCAAAAGGGCTCCTATAGTCCTGGGTAGGGCAGTAGGAGTAATAAATAAAATAACCTTTGGGTTGGAAAAATGAAAACAAACTGTAGACAGTCTCTATTTAGAGAAATTTTTCAGTGCCGGGTGGGCACGGGCCACGTGGTGTCGAGCATCATCTCGACCATCCAAATGTGTTTTGGACTGTTCAAATCTATTTGGGTAATTTTTAGTGTAAAATTACCAAAACACCCCCTTAAGCCCAAACAGACCTGGGCCGTCCAAACATGATGCGTGCTCGGCACCACGTGGCCCATGCTCACCCGGCACTGAAAATTTTCTCCTCTATTTAACGTTTGGGTTGCAAAAAAGGTGATTCTAGCTATAGTAGCTACAAGCCTACAAGGACAAGAAAATCGAGCCAATACGTGACATTCTAATAGCAGTGAAGTAAATAACATCCCAAAGACTACAGAAAGCCGTTACACAAACTACAACAAATTGTATATGCATGGGGATTAATCTAACCCAGATTTAAGAGCTTTATTTGATAATTAAGCTTCATCTTAGGAAAGAGTTACAAAAGGCTACTTCAACTCTTTCGCCTCACTACTAATTCCTTCATATAAGGTAGTTGATCCTAACCATAAAAATTGCCAAATTTGCAATGATTGCAACCCGAGAACATACTCTAGCAAGTACTGGCAATCAACATTCCACCCTTGCGCACTACCCAGCGTAAAGAGAACGAACAAAACACAACCTACAGTATATAAAAACGAATAGGAAAGCCACCCTAACCCTACAAAACATAATTGGCTAAGCTAATTTTCTTCCCAAATGAAAGCAATAACTATCTTTGAGTAGAATCCAAGGAAACAGCATAGCCCCTGAGAAGATTTAAGATGAGGAATCACAAGCAAACGACGCCTACTGCAATTTTGCACTAGTTTTGCTCCTGTTTAGCTTCACCGGTCCAGTAACTTTTGACAGCAAGAAGAATTTTCTCTGGATTAAATGGTCCGCTTTCATGGTCCATAATCTGGCTCTTCCATTTCATTCCATCTGTTATACTTTTAATCTTCACTAGAACCTCCACCACATCTCTAAAAATGACGGTTCCTTCCGGTCGCAGAATTCTATCCATCTCTAGAAGGATATAGGTTATGTCACACCTATAAAAAATGGAAACATGTCAGCAAGAAGAACGAAGGTCTCCAACCCCGAATACATCTGAGGATCAAGATTCTTACCTATCCTGATATAAGCTGAAGACACCACCTGCATGGATAAGATCATATGTTCTAGGATATGTTGAAAATGCCTCGCACCAATCCTGGTAGGTCCCAATGAAACCCCGTTCATAGATAATGCCAAGAGTGTTGCGATCTGAACTGGCAGGAACCACATTCATTACCCAAACAGGATATTTCAACAGGCCTGCTGCAAATCCGCCTAGGTAAGCATTCATGTCCATTACATTCCGGTAATGTCCTTGTTGTAAGGAGCTAATAATACGTTTGTAGTGTGTCACACGGTCCTTCCACATTTCATTATCCTCCCTGAATTTCTCTACCGTGATGCCAGGCATTGAACCACTATTTATCCTAGGGGGGATGGCAAATGCACGGTCAGGCCATTTCTCTAATGCACCACCAGCAACTTCATCTGAGCTCCCTACCTCTGGCAGTGGGGTGATGCAGTTCTCCATGTTGGTATACCTTAGTTTATCACAACAAGCATGAGTTAAGAAAGAGTATCAAACTATTAGAATTTGGTCACCGAAGTAGACTTTAGGAAGTACCAAGCAGCATCAGCATTGTCTGATTTGCATATGTTTGGAGTTTTCTGGCTCTGAACACACTCAATGTGATTGATGGGCTTCTGCCATATGGCGAGATCACCCTTTTCGATCAGTTTCTTCCAGCAGAGGCGCCTGGCAACATCCTCAATAGCATCCTGCTCCTGTTTCAGATCTTCTTCTGTTCTTTCCCAACCTCTCCAGTATTTCTTCCAGCGGATAGGAGGGCCAGAGAGTATCCAATAACCACCAGGCCTTAGAACTCTGTCAACTTCAGCTAGATACATTCCACCTGCAACATTTAGATGTAATTTCAAGTTAAAACCTCCAATATTTTGCATAATGCACCTATAGACAAGGATGTCGTCAGAAAATAAAAGTTGGTTTTCCGAGTTATTATGTTCTCTAGACTGTTTCTACTTTATCCCCTTACCATACTGATGCCAAGGGATTAAGCAACGGGAACAGTGAGCCATGTCAAAAGCCCTAGAAGGATAAGGAAGTCTCTTTGAAGCCATGATGCCAATCATAGCAGGAACTCCACGCTCCAAAGCGAACCAAACCTGTGCTTCGTGTGTATCCCTTGGTGCAAAAGACATGGCTATGATGTCCCTCTTCAACAGGTAAGCACCCCAACTAGCAACCTTAAATGACACCACCCCCAGCAGCATACCCAGGAAACAAAAAGGTAAAGTTGGAGAAACATGATTAGCATGCACCAATTTGCAAGCAAGACAATACAGAGAAACTAGTAAACATTGAACTGGAGTTTTCGGCAGATCATAGTTTTACTATTTACTTACTCCGCAGCCCGTATCAATGGCAGTCCGGATATTTCCACTAGTAAGAGGGATGAGGTCAGCAATATCATCGATGTAAGCATCAGCACCACGAGGGAACATGGTGCCTCCCCCAGGGAATCGAAAGTGATCTCCCTCAACTTGTATCCAGTTCTGAACAGCCTTCTCAATGCTGAGTTCTTTGTGGGGAATGTTGCCATACCAGGCATAGTCTCTGCTCTGTGGCCATTTGAAAGGGCTCTTGTAATTTGGTGGAGCTGGTATCAGGCACCGGAGCAGCTCTTCCTTAGACGGACAGTGTCTCTCTCTGTACTTCAACATGTTGCGATCAAATCTCCTCCCTCTATTTGGATCCTGGCACGGAGTGTATTCGCTGTAGGCAAAGTCACATGGGGGGAACTGTTGGGTTTCCTCAGAACTGTTGACCAGCAACTGATGATGGCTTTCAAAGTCCAGGGCTGATGAAGGCAATTCTACTGATGATCCATCACCACCGCGGCCCCCAGATGTTGCAGAAGGGGATCCTTCGTCTTTACAACCGACTCGGGTGTAAACTTCGGATTGGGTAGAGGGAGTAGGAGTTTTAGCATTCCAAGCACCAAGAAGATAGGACAATATGCAGAGGCCGCTAACAGCCAGGATCCAAGTGAGACGCTTCCTCTTTGATTCAAGCTGGTGAAGCTTCGGTGATGCACTGTACTCTTTGCCCATCTTTCAAAACCTGCAAATAATTCAGGTTTCCCTTCCAATTTTACCATGTAGAAAAAGAAGGCCTAGACTAAGAAATCTAATTGCTGAAACTCCTCCTTCTCTATTACCCGTTCCTGAATGGGAAGATACTATGGTTTGGTTGCCCCATCCTAGTGGGGATTTTACTGCAAAATCAGCTTGGAATGCTATACGAACCAGATTCCT
>JAOTQK010000012.1:25127520-25138653 GCA_025642025.1 Rhododendron ferrugineum | reverse complement strand
CCCCCCCCCCCCCCCCCCCCCCCCCCCCCCGCGGTAGCCTCCAACCCGCTGCAGCCAAGCGGCCAGCCAAAGGACTCACCGCCGCCGTCTCGCTTTGCCGATAGGCCAAGAGAATCAAGCATTAAAGTTATAAAAATGCATAAAGGAAACCATGACCAATTTGCTTTCATTTGATTGTGAAACTTTCTATATGCAGAGAGAGAGATGCAGTCTAAGAATGCAACAGCAACTTTTCACCCGCAGAAGCACACCAAATATTCTGCATGATCGGAGTGAGTCATTTTCTTACAAGACACTTACAAAGTACACTCGTGTAATTCTAAGTTTTCACCGAATTCCGGGTACATCTGCAGATATACGATACTTACTTTGGCAAGAAAATCCATTATAGGTTGATGACTGCTGTTTGAAGCAAGGGCAAGCAAATGCAGCATGGTTGAAGTTAACTGTAACAACCAAGCAAACATATCAGACAAAAACAAAGATTCATCAAACTTATTTACTATTGGTACTTCTCAAAATGAATTGATATCAACATATAAGCAAAAAAAAAAAAGTAGTACAGCAGTTGGGGCTTTCATTAACAATCCCCAAACTTTGATATTGCATCCAATTATTTTATTCTAGATTGCTTCAAGTTTTAGTTAACTAGGAAATCAAAAACATTACCATTGCCGAATATTACCATCACACATAGGCATAGAGCTTCTTTGATGTGTCATTCAAAGTTGATAAATGAAACTTGAGTTTAGTCGTGGCCTTGTGTTAGGGTTGTGTCCATTTTGCGCCACCTTTTTCCCCTTCTCACTGGTACTCCAATTTTGGTATCAGAGCTTAGGCTCAAGATACCATCTCTCTTACACTCTCCCTGTTCTTACTTTCTTCACCGGTACCCTAGTTATCCAAGCAACCATCGTAGCACCTTCCCCTTCTGCCTTCCTCATTGCTCCAATCCCGGCCTCTGCTCCTCTTTCTTGTTATCTTACTCAGGGAGCAAACCTTCGATCTAAAGCAAGTTCTGTTTTATTGCTAGAAAGCCACTGAGTCACCGACCAAACCTCCAGGTTATTGCAGTCCTTTCTGTAACTTCAACCCAACACCAACGATCCATCCCTCTGTAACATGGTCTCGGGTAGAACTCAACCCCAAAAGCTAGCTATCGAAGTAAGGGTGCCTCACGCTTATATACATCTTATTACTTTGGTACCTAGGCAACGTGGGACTTCGCTTCACACCCTTCCTCCCGCGTAGCGTGCTCACGCGGCAACACCTGTCGTGTGCAAGCCTAGGACACACACCCTACCCATCTCTGGTATGTAGTCCCAAAAGCTTAAGGTGTTGAAGTGACAGTGCCCTCAAGCTTAAGTTGTTGAATAGTATGATTTTTTCTACGATTTTTTGTTGTCCGATAACAAGAGAATGAGCTTGAGGTTCCAAGCGCGTCCCTCATTGATCCATATTCCAGCTTTGATGAAGTGAAGGATCGATGGCTCTGATACCACTTGTTAAGGGACACTTCTCTCCCTTTCTTCAATTTTTATTTTCTGTTATGAAAAGTTCATAACAAAAGCCTCAAACTAACCCGTCAACTTGGGAACCATCTCAGAAGATCATTTTCTTTCCACAAGGAAGCTGAATATGTCGGAACAGAATTTTGATCAAGTCACACATCACAATATACCGGGCCTGCGTCATGATTATGTGGGAAAAGATCAAGGCAATCCTACTGAAATTGGGCATGACTGCAATATGTTTGTCTAATGTTCATGTTCATTCCCATTTCAAGAGAAAAGGCTCCTATGTGTTCTCATTACTTGGAGCCTGAGGATCATATGACAACACATAAAACTATAAGAAGCAATGACGGACATGCTTCATAAAATTGGTAGAATGGCCTTAAGTGGCTCACATAATTGCATTTGCAAGGAACACAATTTACCTCTTAAACAAGTTACGTTGTGTCAGTAGATTTAGTATGTCAAAGGTCAATATCCAAATGCTAATATTATGAGTGAAAATAGGAAAGAGAAATTCATAACAATGTTAGAGCAGGTGACTTCATCTTTTATATAGCCCCAATGATTACGATACATTAGCCAAACTATAACTACAAGAATAGTTCGAGTACAATTTACTCTAAGAATGTTAGAATCATCTAAGAAAAAAGAATATTTTAATCCAAGATGCTAAATAAAATATGTTGTGCTTTTATTGTGGCTCCACAATCCTGATGTAAATTGTAGAAATTTTATATCCAACCCAAAAACATAACCTGTTATGTGGCGAGGTCCTAAACATTATGTTTAGTGATCACCCATTCCATACCCAAGCAATGTGAGATTGTATTCCTTAACATTCCCCCTCACGTGCAGCCACATTTGAGGTTTGTCACGTCTAGCCTCTTTTTGGGTCTATCATTATGCAACTTTTTTGTTGATCTGTCATTGTGGTTGAGAAAATTGTAATTTTATTTAAAATATAGGATGGAATGGGCCCTGTGCTGATACCATGTTAAAGCATCCAACTCAAAGTGAATTGGCAATGAGTGGAGAGGCCGCCCAAACTCATACTAGTTTTGAAGGCTATAGAAAATCAATGTAGGACAAGCTCTAACACTCCCCCGCATGTGCGACTCCTGACTTGCACGAGGAGAGATAACCAAAGGATCCATAACATTGGGAGCATAAGGAAACAAGGTGCACTTACCGGACAAACAATAGGGCAATTAATCAAGAGAGTCGTGTCCAAAAGCCTAGGTCTGATTCCATGATAAATTGTTAACCACCAACTCATTTAAAAGCTTAAGCTGTTAGAGAGAGGGGTAACGTTAGCATTTATACCCTTAACACGCCTCATCACGTGTGCCCATGCTCTCCCCATAAGCCTAGCTATGATATCATGTAGAAACTTTATATCCAACCCAAAAACTTAAACTATTAGGTGGAGAGGTCCTGACATTATATTAAGTAATCACCCATTCCATACCCAAGCAATGTGGGATTGTATTCCTTAACAAGAGTAATTGGTATTCCGCAATGGAATTGGTTTCAGGTGCTGACCTGCTTCTCAAGCGCAGTCCTATATCTGAAACTCGATGGCGTTATCTGGTCTGAACTTAAATTCTCGAGCGCAAGCTCCACACCCTGAATGACATCAGAAAATGATCCTCCATAGTCTGCAACAGAAGCATGAGATCAAATAAATTTCCATTATTGTACGAGTTCTGCATGGAAAAGCAAAAGCAAAAAGGCTGTTCTTGAAATAAGGAAATTTACATACATTAGATGTAGCAGAAATAAGTTTAGGCGGCATGCTTTGATCTACTACACAGCATATTCAACTGAAATGTGTGAAATGAATGGGTACTGGGCAGTTTCATGAGTTATAAGGCAGGAATACAAACACATTAAGAATCTAGAAGCAAGTATTCCTCACTTAAGGATCAACTGCTGCTTTCCCACAAACCATACTAAGACACTGAAATAGTACAAAAAATAAAATAAATTGTAATCTCAATAGGAAGGTCGCAAGGAAAAAAAGGCTCAAGCTGTGGTAGAACATGCTACTTTTTGGGAATTTGGTGCCATTTTTTAATAAGAAAAAAGAAGCATTGGGTGCAATTACAAACACATTTCAAACATGGAGGTCTATTGGGCAATAACAATGTACATATATGAAAATACTTACATAATTGAAAATTAAAGGTCACAGAATACAGGTGCAACATTTATCACGACTGCCTCTCATGGATGCAATTCAAGTTGAAGGAACTAAAACAATCACAAGAAGGCCAAGAATGTTGGTCAAGGTTGTGAAAAAGAAACTGAATGGTTTGATATGGCCCCTAAATAGCATACTAGAGAAAGAAAAAAGTGCAATGCGTCTTTTTGATAGTCGAAACACAAGCAATCACAAGCAAGAGCACCATTACAGTTCGAACATGGTGAAATGAATAAAGGTACAGAGAAATACTAACCAAGTGTTGTTACTGGCACCGCCAAAGCAGCAGCAGCTTGGATCCTGATCTTATAGTTAGGAGAATCGCGAAGTAACACTAGAAGGATACTAAAAACAGAAGGAGCCCTGTAAAAAGAGTGTCTTAAAACAGACATCACTACTCACAGAACCCAGCAAATAATAGTTATAGCAAAACAAGAGGCGTCCACATCATGTAAAACAAACACATGATCCTAACTTAGTACACCATATTACACTACGTTAACAAAAACACATCAGAAAGATGAACAAATATTGATAGACAACATTAAATGAATCTGACAATTGTGATTTGAAATCAAAATACAACTTGACTCAAATTCAAAGATGAGGATAAAAGAAAATGAAACACTACACTTCCAAGGGCAATTTCGATGGCAATCTATACAAGCAATCTTATGGACAGTTTAATGGTAGAAAATTGACAGCTGAGGCATTCAATGTCAAGTTCAATTCTTTCATTTGAGGTTAAGAATTAAAGACAGAAATTTAGTGGGCTACATGATGTATTGTGAGTTTTCCTCAGAAACTACAGGAAATTGGGAGGAAATCAATTCCATATAATAGTTATGTCTGATCCTTATTTCTTAGACAGGGGTTGAATCCCATCTTAGGATCACCAAGGCAATCCTAATCTTTTTCTTTTCTATATGTTACCTTTTCTCTGCCAAAAAATATCATCCTAAAAATCTAGGACTTCATAAACAAGAGATACATAAAAAAGTCTCAGTACATCAAACATGAGATTTCCAACTCGTCAACCTTCCTAAGCTCATTTTTCTGACAAAAGTCCCTGGGTATGTATTGAACATTCAAGAGGGAAAATGTTGCATTCTTATCAAGGATAAAAGGAAGCAAAGCTGCAAAACTAAAAGGATAACATCAATGTGCGCATCAAGGAATCACAACCAACAAATGTTTTAACATCCTGCTTATATTTCAAGCTATAGCAGGCAAAAGGAGGAATCACTCTGCTTTCTAAACTGACCAAGTAAGCTTTTTTCTACTACATGCCGACAATTTCTAAAAATTGCTAGGCGCTACTCAGGTGGAAAAGGGGCGCCTTGGTGCCGATTAGTCGGCTGCCTAGCGCCTAGACGGGGACTAGGCGGCCGACTTTCAGAACACTGTATTCCGATAAAATATGACATCTATTTTCCTAATCATTTGTGCTTTGGGCATGGCTTTGGAACCTGTTATCCATCGCAGCCAACTAAGTTCCGTTAAAAGCCAAATCACATTACTACATTAGGCACACTCAAAGTCACCTAAGTATATGCTGCGAAGTAAGTAGCGAGCCCAAAAAAAGGTATTGCAGACTCATGGAAAGTGGAAACTAATCAAAGAGGATTATGTGAAATATTTTACCAGTCAACCAAGACATAAACCAACTTATATTCGATTTGGAAAACTTGCAGCATAGTTTTCCAGCTATAACAAGTAGATAGAATACAATACATATATAATATGCATATAATTTATATACAACACACACACACACAAATACCACATCTTAAATATACAGAATCAAGCTAGGAAACATTACAACTTTTCTGGTGGTTACTAATTATTAGGCCTACGGTTCTATATGATAAACATCAAAGTAAGGAGTCTTGCCTGAGGAAGAATGAAGTGCTTTGCTGCACATGGCAAAGCATAAAGCACTTTTTTCATTTTGCAGGTCAAGTGTACCTGCAAAGGCTATTGGTTGAAATAAATTATTCAATTGAAACGAACTCTATTTATTGGTCAAAACCAAATAGAACAGGACTGGCAGATGGATCCATCAACCTACTTGTGTGAACTACCGCAAAAAAGAAGGATAAGGCTCGCCAAAGCAGGACGTATAAGGAAACAAAATCCTGCCGGACTTCTTAGATATGACTTCCAAATAACTTGGAACATTCCAAGGCTGAAACTTCCCGACTAAAATAAGCAAAAAAGTGGAAAACCCCATAAACTTCAACATCACGTCATCAGGAAGAAAAAGAGAAGTCAGTGCCTTCCCAATTTTCAGTAATCCTCTGCGCGTACATGGCCAGACCATCTAAATTACAATTTCACTCATGTACTAAAAGGTCCCAAATCACTTCCATACAGATAATGGCGGACAAGAAGAAAGGGAGGACACCAATAAATTTCCTCTTACCTCTCGTATCCTTTTAGTATTTTTGACATGAAAAATTAGATTACTTATAAATTGACAAAACAACTTGACTAACCACTAAAGTAGTTCGCTCTCCCTTCCCACCCAGCCCCTCCACCACCAACTCTAACAATAAAAAATTCCTCCTGATTGGTGGACCACCCTAGCACTAAAAACCTTTTTTTCCCTTTTCTTTAGATGTTTCATACTTATATTAAATTACCAATTATCCCAAAAGCTTAAACTGTAAGGAAATGGGCCCAATAATGTATATCATGCTATTCAATACTCTCCCTCACGTACAAAACATCATCCTTCACGTGGAGATGCAAATACACATAGATAGAGCGAAATAGAATACGAAGGGGGGAAACCTAATGCAAACGGAGAGACATGAAACCAAGACCTCTCCCAACCTGAGCTCTAATAGCATGTTAACTTACCAATTGTCCCAAAAGCTTGAACTGTTAGGAGATGGGCCCAACAATTTATATCAATCTATTCAACACTTATTGATGGAGCAAACCTGGTTATAAATAGTTTATGTGGCCTAGTTTCTCCCTTTTTCTACCAAAGTTCCGTCAATAGAAACAAACACAACATGAGAAGAACCTACCATCAATGACCCCTTATGAAGCACAAATACTTCCAGATGGGAGTCGTAACCATATCAGACACTCGTACTCCTCTAATACTTATGGCTACGTATGCCAAAAGTACCCACCATATCAATGTATACCAAAATATCGACATATACACATTTATAAAAGTGAATTCTCTTGATTTTTGAAGTATAGGATTCATTTTGTATACTCTAGGACATGTATCCCAATTCCTATGAATTGTTACCTGAACCCGTGGCTCACTTTTTTTTAAGCAATGGGGAAGAGGACCGAAACATGCCACTGACATACTCTACTGAGACAAAGATGGGCTGTCAAGAGCGTAGAGGAGGTAGGATGGGCTCTCGTAGGATTCCCTCATCTGGGATCCCTGGGGAATTGCATAGCATTAAACAAAATTCGCTAGGAGTAACGTAACGTATAGATTTCTAACACTTTGCTACACTCTTATAGAGAGAGATAGTGGCATGAAACTAGTAGCATCATTTTTTTAAAGCTTCTCGAATACTCTTATTGTGTTATATGTGTGTTCCATGAAATTGAATATCAACTAGTAACCAAGTAAACTTCTGTAAAATACCTTCGCATAGAAACATATAATGGTTTCTCACCATTCTTGAGATTATGTGTAGTACAATACTAACCGTACAAATAAGAGGAAGAGAAAACAAATCGAGTGGAGGCAGAGGCAGAGGCGGAGGCGATGGGGGCGTCAAGGTAGGGAGTGACCTAACCCCAAGGACGAAGCTTTATATCCTTGGTCCCCCTCCACAATATCCCTCATACCGCCACTACATCCAGAAGAATGATACAAGATGAATCAATCATATGGAAAACTGTTTACTGCATATGCTTATTTAGTTCCTTTTTATCCCGAAGAGATGTTCCTATTAATCCCTTCAATCTTCCAATTTTGTTTTCAACAATTCAGAACAAGATATACATCATGAGTTTCAACATCAGAGTTCTACACATAGAAACAAGGTATCAAGGATTCAACATATGAAACATATAGATGGGCAAAGAAATTCCTTACCAATCCATATCTGCCAGTTTTACTGTTTCGTTAAGAAATAAGTGGCTCAATGCGTGACAAACATTCCATTGGACCTGCTTGTAAAAGCCATTCTTAGCTGGGATAATAATTGAATGACGACGGAATAAAAGTGTGATTACCACCCACCTAAATCAAACCCTTGTTTTGCGTAAAAAGAACAAAGGATACCTTCACATTTCCAGTTGCAACACAAGAAAGAAATGCCTGCACCATCCTTCCTAGCCAAAGTGAATCATCCAAAAATGCCCCCTGGAATGAACTCAATACAGATTGTTGCTTTTGCCTAATGCCAAGATCACTCCTGGCTGGCAACTTTTCAGCACCGCTAATTATTTGAGACAAACTAACACCATCCACTGGCTCATCATCAACACCTGACTGTTTCGAAAATTGGACAAACCTTGAAAGATTTCCAAGAGCCCTCACGGCATTTGCTTTGATCTAGTTTTAACAAGGAGAATAAGAAATAGGAAATTAAGTAAGAAAGAGACAAGTACTAAATGTAACTACCACAGGAATAACAAAGAACTTGCCAAAAATTTCTTATCAGAGGAAATCTATTGAGCAAAGAGATGGCACACACAAACACAAAACAATTATTGTGACTCTAGTGAGTTGATTATGAGTTTAGAAAACGCATACAACGCACAAAAAGCTAATCAAAATAAAAAGCCTTGGAAGACAGATGGACACACTAACACATCCTTTACGCGCCACCCAGTCACAGACTCGTGGATTTATACGATGAAATGTTTGAAAATAAATCAAGTGTCAGTTGTATTGGATGGCATTTGAATATGTGTAAATCCATATCTTTGCTGGGAGAGCTTCTAATGATGCTCTCCAAGTCAAATTTTATATTAGGCATACGACGATACCCGTTCATGATTGCAGAGATTAAGAATCAACTACTCCAGTTCTAATTTCTAAAGAACTTCTAGCGGGCACAAAGAACCTGGAGCATAGCCCTCTCTGGCTTTGCGTTGAGGAATATGCCATGCAACCTTCAACATCTAAGCTATATGAAGACAGAAGTTGCCTGTGATGTCGATGACAGCCTGTTTCAGGTCACCTGGTAAGCTTTGTGGAATGCAAGAAACGATGCTTTGCAAAATGGGAAGAAGGCGCACAAGAGGAGATTAATGTGTTTGCAGCTGACTCACTACTACCTACAAGCAATTCCAAAATGCTTAAACTCACGTCAAAGTTAATACTTAGGATCTTCCATCTTACTGGGCACCACAGAATGAAGATAAGTTACATGGTCAATTTTGGCAAGGCTAGATTTACTAAGTTAAAAGGAAACTGGGTTTACAGTTGTCAACAACAGCCATGGAAAAAAATCAGCAAATTTGTCACCATGCTTAGTAGGCAGGACCGGCAGGTAGCAGTTTTGTCAGCTCAATGATTGAAAGCTAAGAAGCACTGACAAGCTTGGACAGTTTGATACTCTTTTTCCCCTTGTGTTCATAAATATGAAATAAAAATCTTAATACGGTATGTCTAACACTCTTATCCCAACATGTCAGACACTTCTTAGGTGTCTATGACTAAAATTGACATGTAATTGAAACTTCTTAAAAACTTGCCAAGGTATAATTATCTAATACAAGTTGGACACATTGAAAGTTCGCTCAGTATGAAAAGGGTACATTAATAAAAAAATAATAATAATAAAGGTATTTGCAGTTTATAGCCGTGTCCACGCCCTTCTTTTTCCGATTTTTTTAGTCTCATGTCCATCAAGAAACTTTATTAACTCCTTGCATCTTATATATGAAATAATGGGGGGCCTAAACTTACAGTAATAGATACGTAGCTATATATTTGAACATAGAGACAACATATCCCCGACATGTCCGTGTGCTACTCTTTAGAGAAATAGCGTATTTGGGTGTTCGTTTTGTGTCATATCTGTGTCTGTATCCATGCTTCTTTGGCTAAATGCCAACAATTTCTATACTTTGGACTTGCATGAAGTGGGGTAGCAAATGTTACTTCGTGCCAATAGTTTCTCTTTTACTGAGCTCTCAATATAAGAGAGATGCAGAATAAAAATCTACGAGAGAGAGAGTTAAGGCTGTTAAGCATCAATTTCTCAGTTTACAGGTAAATAAAATTTTTGTTCCTTGATAATCTAAGTGACAGCTGCGGGCTGCCTCAGCCCCCCTGTGCAGTAGCCAATATTGATAATTTAACAGTCAAAATGACAAACAGAAATACTAAGCTTCACCTAGCTGAACCAATATTACAGACAAAACTGTAGTCAGAAACCCATTACGACAACACCGATAGTGTGACATCCTACTTTTTTTTCGGTAAAAAAATAATAATAAAAAATACTTTTGACTCAAATAATTAATTCTTTCATTTTTCTTTTTCAAACTTCTTTCTAATAAAAAAAAATATTGATTATTATAAACTGCATTTATTTCGAAAATTCTTCTAATCTTGAATAACTTATATATTTTTGTGTGTGTGTGTATGTGTGCATGTTATATTTTTGGGCCGGTTAGTTTTACTTGGGTTGGATTTAACTTTTAAACTCGGGCCAGACTAGTTAGTGAGAGTGTATTTAATTATTGAGGAGAGGGCCCTTATGCTTTTATAAATATTGAGGGACTAGGGTTAGGGAGTATTATTTTTCTGAGAGGGCTGTGAGAGAGTGAGGAGAACGAGAGAGATCAGCGGCGGTGGGAGACGTTGGGCACGGTTGCATACAACTCCTCTTGTTGGTTTTGTGAGGTAGGTTCTTCAACCTTTTTTTTTCTTTTCCTTTATTAATCAATACAGTTAATGGAATTCTTGCATATGTAGGATTGGTTGGGTTCTTATTTGTAGGAGAGAGAGAGAGAGAGAGAGAGTTGTGTATGTGTGTGTGGTGGCTGTGTGTAGCCGTGGGTATTGGTGAGTCGTGTCGTGGTGTGCATGTGAATGGAGTTCGGGGTTATTTTAATAAAATTGGGTAATCAAATTCTTGGGGTGAGATTAACGCATAAGGCTGTTCATGGAATCTAGATTAGGAGAGTTTATATTAGTAGCTTTCATGCCTAAAATTGATTTCGGTACATGCAATTCTTTTTATTCAGCCTAGTAGAGCACTCGGGCATTGCATTTTGGCGATCTACCGTTCGATCGAGGTGAGTGGTTAAGCATGTGATCCCTTTCTTGGAATCCTCTTGAGCCAATCTATTCTTGACAATTCGTTATTTGTTGTGATCCGATGATAATTAATCTTATTCATTGCTCTCATAATTATTGACAATTGACGTACCCTTTGGCATACAAGGTTAATTGAGAATATTTGTGAT
>JAOTQK010000012.1:25109972-25127420 GCA_025642025.1 Rhododendron ferrugineum | reverse complement strand
TTTTTAATTAGGCTTCGTGTCCCATGATTGCTTCATGGTACACGGCCGGTCATGCTCCCGGATTTGGGGCGTGACAGATAGTGCTCACTAAGGTGAACGCAAGTGAGCGAAACATATGTACAACCGATTCTACTCAACCAACAATTCTGAAAGCAATGACTGGAGGAGAAAATATGGGCAAGAAAGGGCATTGTAGTATGTTTACCTTGTCACCATCCATTGTCAGTCGCAAAGCACACTCAATTGAACGTGCAATTAATTGGGAGGTCGCCTTGGAATCTAACCAGTCAAAGGGAAAGAAATAAAATAACTGAAACCCCTGCTAGTACAGGCCAACAAATATAACTATTGTAAACCAAGCTCACCCACGGAACTCCTTTTGGAGGTAATAGCATCTATACAATGACGGAGAGAATCACATATATTTGCCAAGGCCCAGGAAGCTGTAATGCGCACCTATTAACAGGAATAATTGAGCTCCTCGAGATAAAAATATGAAAGATAAAGCAATAGAAAGTTCCAAACTTACAGACACAAAAATAAGAAACGAGAAACAATACCAAGACCAATGAGTAGCGAGAGTTAATCTCAGCAGCATCGATAAATTTGCCCAGGATCTCTACCCTATATAGACAAACCAGTGTGAGTTTCTTTCTACTAGACCAGTGCCAATAAGAATTTCAACAGCTTGCAATATGCAGATCCACCTCTGAGAAATTTGTGGAAAACAAGTGATTACACCGATTGCACGACAAGCAGCTGATCTGACAGAAGGAACCTCGTCTTTCAGAGCAGCATTGATCTACAAAGATATGCACAAATTATGGGAAAGCAAGTATCACGTTAACATTATTTACACAACTAATACAGAAAATACTCGGGTTTCATCATAGACTCAAATGCATTTTCAAGACTTACAGAGGAATGAAGAACGAAGTCCTGCTTCTCCTTCGGTAGAGCAGAGAAAACAGAAGAAGTTAATCCCGCAAAACAAGTAACGGATGCAGCCCTCACCTTCCAATGGCAAGATAAATGAATAAAACTCGTAAGGGAGGCTTACATATGATAGTATGCTACTAGAAGCACTAAACAGTTGTATGCAACACTACTGATGCCAGAACTGACTCAAGTGCCCATAAAGTCATGTGGCAGCAAGTGCAACTAACAAAAGAGCCGAAATGGTCGGTTAATGTGGTTGTTTCCTCCGAAACGTTAGTCATTGCCCATGCCTAAAATTTTGTAAGGTTTTTGTTTAAGATGACTCTGGGACCAGATTATGTTCTTGAAGTCAATTGATTGCTCAGGGGAAACCAAGGACAATTACTGCCACATTGCTTAGGAGTGGAATGGGTGGTCACTTAATATAATGTTGGGACCTCTCAACTCGTTGCCAATTGGTTTTGAGTTGGATGTAAAGTTTCCACATGGTATCATAGCGGGGCCATTCCACCCCACATTTAAAAAAAATTCACAATCCACACCCCATGATGACAGACCACTAGACCAGCAAAAAAAAAAGCTACACGACGATAGACCCAAAAAGAGGCTACACATGACAAACCTCAAACGTGGCTGCACGTGAGGGGGATGTTTAGTAAACATAGTCCCACATTCTTGGGAGTGGAATGGGTGATCACTTACTATAATGTTGGGACCTCTCCACTCATTGCCAATTGGATTTGAGTTGGACGTAAAGTTTCCACATTGATGAGGTTGGGCTTCAAAATGTGGTTGAAGAGGTAGCCGACAATGGTCTATTGCAAGGGGACGAGAAAGTCATTGAAGCCCAATTCACTCACATTCCGTGGGCATCTTGTGGGGTGCATGCTTTGGTTCTTGCATAAACAATTATGCCCCGCAAAAAGAAGTGTAGAGAAATGACATTACAAATGTTGAATGTTCTGGAATCAGCTTACAAAATTAGAGAGGTGAGGCAGAACTAGTCTATGAGCCTGGAGGCCTAGTTGGATGCTTTAACATAATGTAATTGCAAATACGGCATATGTTACTCCAGTATTATCCTACTCAACACATTCTCATATCATCCTGGCATTATCAATTAGATGCAACCAACAATTGTGGAACTTCTTCAAAAGGTATTACATCAATATTCCGAGTCTTTGACAGCATCCAGGTTCACCAAGAATGATGATTTTCATCATCCTTTTCCTGTTGACAAGAAGATTCTAGAGATTTCCAGTAGAAAAGGCATGTTTTTAACCTAGAAAGAGGCAACATAACAGTAATAGGCATAGTCTTTTGCTCTAGGTACTTCCTATTGCTCAAAAGAGGAAAGAACCAATATGGGGACAATAATGCTCATACTGGAAGGGCTTTCAGCTGTTCATGAAAGTTGAATGGAAAAAAGAAAAAAAGTGAGGTACGAGGAATAAGATAGCTATTCACAGCAGAACCTTAGGCTAGGAAAAAAACCAACTACTTTCAAGAACAAAGATACTACTAGTTGCAAGTTCGTTTAACCAACCATGGCAGAAGTATGCAACAGAACCAAAGGCACATGCTTCTCAATTGCCTCAGACCACTGCTCAATCCCCGACATATTTGCTTCAGGTTCGTCCTTGATAACTGCTAGGCTTTCAGACCCATATGATGGAGCTGATGAAATCTTCTTTATCCTAGAATGATCGGATGTAAATGGCGTATCAAGGAGTTTATCATCGGAAAGATCTTCAGTTCCTTTAAATCCAGATATTGCACGAAGACATTCATCCAATACCTGCATAATAAGTAACCATTACCTAATGTACCCCATTTATACATTGACATAATATCACTGTACAAGAACCAACTGCATGACATTGGAAATAGAAATTCATTTCATAACACACATGCAATCATCCATCAGAGAACTTTCTTTTATTATTGAAACACAGAATCCGTCATTCATCATTTTTTTTATGTTTCCTACAAAACAAAAAAATTTATCTGCAAGAGGCAGCTCGACTATAAACATCACTTCAAGTGCATAGATTGGGTATTTTTGTCATTTTCCATCCTATGCACAGCAACTTGCAAGCATACCAATAAAAAATGAACGACAACAGGAAAACACCTCAGTTGAAAGGCCTTACGCAGTCGCAGCGATAGCTACTGGCCTGTCGTGAAAGTGTAATCCTACCACGTGGTCGTACCCTAGAACTAGGGAACAGGTTTCTGCTCTGAATATCATGCTGACACGATTATGTTTTAATCACAAGCAAGCATGCAACAGAAGGATTTGAGGTTGACTAATAAAAACATCTTAAGAAATCTTTCGACGCCTTGTTCGTAGAGCTGTTAAGATCAGGAACAGGGAAGTGAATGACAGGACCATGGAAAAATAAAAGCAACATAAGTTATTGAAGGGAAACAGGTGTATTACTTCGTGAGCTTCCTGTTGTTACGTTACTAGCTGTCCCGAAAAGCTTAAGCTGGTACAAAATGGACCAAAATATGTATAGCAACATATCAAATCGCCTCCCATGCGTGCAACCTTGTCTTGCACAATGGAGATGAAACATCCATAGATAAAGCAAAACAGGACATAAAGGGGAGATAGAGCAAAACAGGACACAAAGGGGAGACGTAGAAAATGCAAATGGAGAAAGTTAAACCCCAAAAGCTCTCAAACCATGTTAAGTTACAAATGTCCCAAAAGCTTAAACTATCAGGACGTATCTGTCACCACTCAAACGTCCAGAAAATGGAATTAGCATACTAAAAAGCCCCGTGAGCTACTCTTAATTAATCTAATACAGCAAAATATCACCAAGAACCACCAAAACTTGGTCTACAGCAACTGAAGCATCCAATGTCCATTACATCCATTCTAAAAGATACTCTAACAATATAGAGTTAGATAAAACTAAATCAACATTAAAAGGGGCAACAAAAGAGGAACCAGGAGAACAATAGTATTTCAACAATTGTAAGCTCAGGCAACATTTACTGAGATCATTTAAACAAGGTGTGCAATGTAGCATGACAATACTGTTGGTCGAACTTGGTTGACAAGTAAAAGAAGATGAAGCCAAGAAGAAGCATGACGATGAACGATATAGTTGAAGCATCAAACTCCATTCCAATTGAAAATGAGTAAAGAGGCTCAAAAGGTTCAATACTAGTTTGGGAGGGGTTATTTTACCTACGTGGGACAATCTCTCATATCCTGGCGCAGAGGACCCACATTCAACCATGGAGAGATGAACAGAAAATCAATAGAGTAGAGATCATAAAGGAACAAAGTGCATTTATCTCATAATGTTCATATACTCGTGTGGGAGGTATTATCTTACCAATGTACGTGGGACATGCTCTAACGTATATCCAGTAAACAGAGCTCCATTGGGGTATGGTAAATACCTTGACCGAATTCTACACTCTAATACAAAATAACTAGCCTATTATGCTTGA
The DNA here is from genome assembly GCA_025642025.1 of Rhododendron ferrugineum. Taxonomy (NCBI): domain Eukaryota; kingdom Viridiplantae; phylum Streptophyta; class Magnoliopsida; order Ericales; family Ericaceae; genus Rhododendron; species Rhododendron ferrugineum. The sequence goes on along the minus strand of JAOTQK010000012.1, from coordinate 25,123,007 downwards.
TCCATGACGTCTTCGTATGCTAATTTGTAACATAATCTAGCAGAAATTAATTTTCAAGGACTTCAGTCTTCACTAGAATGAAAACAAGAAAAGTTGAATGCAACCTACTGACAAGGTGCCTTTCTAAATCCAATTTGCACTATCCATTCAATATTATAAGACTAAAGCCAAATGAGAATGGCAAAATCTAAAGCAAAATTCATGAAATAATAAAAGCATACAACATAGGACATCCAACCTTGATTGCAGCTGTAATTACTTTCTCCCCGGTTGACCCTGTGACATTCCCGATGTTGCCCTTCCAAGGCCTAGTTGGATCTTCGAGAGAAGTAAATCTCAAAAATCCATACGTAGTCGAGGAAATTTGCACCCAATACAAAATGATTATATCTGGATAGTTGTGTGATACAGCTCTCAGGGCCTGAAAACAGGTGTGGATAAGGATTATCACTTAATTTGCAACATTGAACTTCACTTATGTCAATAAAGTATCTTAGGAGGGTGCAGTAAGGAAACGTTAGTAGATCTAAGCTCAAAAGCCCTCTAGCCAAGCAATTTTTTTGGTTAAAATCAAATAACATCATCTAGTAGAGTACCAGAGTTAGCACATATATCCCAATGAATTCATTGAAGAGCTTCCATATCATTCATCCATATCAACCAAATCAAAGGTCGCTTTTGCTACAGTTTCACTTATTCACTGAGAATATTTTGCGTCATACTTTCCAATGAGATTTAGTGCTTCAACCCTAACCACTAGGATCAATAGAAGTAATAGTGGTAATGCTAAACCTTAGTTGCACGTTTAGTGAGAGCGGGCGAGGGGGAGCAGGAAGATCATAGAAGCTCCTCGTATGGGAGTGCCGGGGAGCATTAAGGAATAATATATTCAAGTAAACAGGTAATACAAGAAAATATGAGTATAGTTCATCATTCATGTTAATTGCAAATACTGTTCTAGCAAATATAAGTAAATATTACGTCTATACCAAGTAGGTGAGCAAATTTGGGATAATCTTTTTCTAGTATCTTATCTTTACTTCAAATTTCTCTTGCCTTCTCTTTATGATTTATATGCCTAAGAGGTTCTATCTTAGTTGGGAGCGGGTTCCTTTCTTGATGGGAGCGTCGGAGCGAGGTTCTAAGGAGAGTCTGACTGGGCAGCGCGGGAGAAAGGTTCCAAGGTGGATTTACCACCCCGAAGAAGGTTCATAGAACAAAGTACTAGACTACATTTACGGGTTTGCAGGAGCTTCTTTTTTTTTAGATTATGGATGCTTGATTGTTAATTATAGTTTTGAAATATAACAAAATCCATTAAAGTGCTTGGATGATGCGTGAAAAAGAAATTTTGCACAAGGCCAAGAGGCCTTTGGCCCAATGGTATCAGGAGTGGACTTAAGTGCTAGGAGAAAGGAGGTCAGGAGCTTAACTCCTCTTCCAATGTGATAAACTATATATTCTGACAATACTGACTTTCGCCGATTGAAAAAAAAAAAATTCTTGCACAAGAGTAGTATAACTTGACAAATAGTTATTGATTTCTCTTTTGACCTTGCATAGTATATATGAATAAACATTTTTATTCAGGTCAAACTTTCCATGGAAGTATTATTTTTGTCTTGACCCTTTAACTTCAACTGATCAAATCTTTTGTTTGAAAATCTTAAAAGTAATTTACTTATATTAGTTATTGTACTTTAAATATATAGAATGTCATAATTCTTGACATGAAAGGGCATAATTCTTTACCCATGATGTTGTAACTCTATCCTCAGAGTCATCAAAAAACAACCACGTATTCTCAGATCTAAAAGGGCAACACTGGAATACTGCAACAATACATGAAGTTTTGCCCAGAACAATGCCAACCTGAAACTAGGTCCAAAAGTGCCCCCAATCTTTGACCAGACAGTTTACAACAACCAAAGTGTCACGAAGGTTGCTTCTGAACCAAACCAAGTTCGTCTACACTTATTTGAAATGCAGCGATATAGACCCAAAACAAGGCGTAAACATGCATCAATAAAAAGTACAATGACGACAATCAAACATTGAACTGAACATACATGTATGGCTTGGTTTCTTTATTACCTGGAGAGCCTCAAGGCTTATTGTTGGGTTGTTTACTGCTTCAGAAAATCGGAAAATGGTAGACAGAACACCGGAAAATTCTTGAGCCTCAACAGAACCTGGAAAGGTTTCACACAAACTGCTAAGATGATATTAAACAAGGAAATATAAGCGCATAGCGTTCTAGTTTGCCTGATATCATTTAATTATGATCTCCTAAACCGGTATATGAGTCTTGGTGGCCTATACACTCATTGCCAATTGGTTTTCAGTTTGATGATTTAACATGGTACAAATCTAGGTTTAAGAAGTTTTGGAAGAATATCTAAATTGATTCCCCGCTTGGGTGAACCATTGTTTGGTTAAGTTCTCGATCCATTGTTTTCTTCTCCACATCCAAGTTGAGAGTCGTGCATACAGGGAGTAGAGTTTGTCCCATATCAGTAATTATCATCTCCAAGATTAAAGACTCAACTTAGGTCTCCAAGCAATGTCATGCACACTTGTGCAAGCAACGATCTGCTAAACACTATATTTTTTTTATTTTTTGATCTGCCAAGTGAGCACACTACAGCATGAGGGGGAAGGTGTGAAGCGAAGTCTCACATCTTGTCGGCTGGCACCAATATCAATGGCTAGCTTTTGGGGTTTAGTTCTATTTGAGACCGTGTAACATGCGAAGAGAGATCCCACATCGCTTGGATTCAAAATGAACGTATTGTATGCAAACGTGAACCCTCACCTCAATACCCAGCTTTTGGACTTGAATCTACCCACGACTGTGTAATATGTCATCAAAGCCGGAGTACTAGGGATGGCTAGCGTGCATGTTCCGGGGCTACAACTAGAACTAGAAGGTTCTCCAGAGTGAACACCTCACGCAAGGGATGGTGTGAAGCGAAGTTTCATATGGCTTGAATACAAATATATTGCCCAGTATATGAGTGTGGGTGGCCCTCACCTTAACAACTAGCTTTTAAGATTGAGTTCAACCCGAGATCATGTAACAATTGAAGATTAAAATAATGTATGGCATTAAGGATTGGAATTAATAATTTTGGTAGGAATTTTCTCATTGAATATGCTGGAGGGATGGAGACTAAAACTAGCCAAAATATTGGTTCTTTCAGCAAATTGAAGTCCTAGAAATAGAACTCAATATCATTTGCAACAACTATTGGACTAAATATTTTTGGTCAAAATTATAAGCAATCCCACAGGAACAATATTCCATGGCTATCATTTTCAATTGGAAACAACTTGACAGAAATCAATTTGCAGTTGAATGGTAAGATTTCAAACTAGAAGCACTCACTCGCAGTCACCGCTTAATGAAATATGTTGAGACTAAAAAGATCTATCACTTTACAAGTACATAGTACTGGATAAAGTCTTGCATTTAAGGAAAGGTAATTATGAAAACTGTTACACAGTCTTGGGTAGAACTCAACCCCAAAAGCTAGCTATTGAAGTGAGGGTGCCCTCACGCTTTTACACTTTCATATTTTCCTATGGTACCTAGGCGATGTGGGACTTTGCTTCACACCCTTCCTCACGGGCAGCGTGCTCACTCGGCAGTACATGCTGCATGTAGGCCAAAGACACTCACCCTACCCATCTGTGGTACCTAGTTCTCATACCATGTTACACAATCTTGGGTAGAACTCAACCCCAAGGGCTAGCTATTGAAGTGAGGGTGCCCTCACACTTATATACTCTACATTTTACTTTGATACCCATGCGATGTGGAACTTCGCTTCACAAAAAAAAAAAGAGCAAAATAACACAACCTCATCTTAGAGACAAGCGCTCGATGTTTTTCTTAATCGACTTATGAGCTCACAAAGTATCAAAACACAAAAACCAAACCTCTACATAATTCTGCCAGAAACAAATCTTTGACTTTAGGTGAGGAAGGTGAGACAGATAGAGCTGCAGTCAAGCAATTAATAGCGACAGCCTGTAAAAATAGGTAGAATGATGGTATCAAAAGTAAAAATTAGCAAGGGAACAGATTAGCGCTTTCCAAGTTAACCCTTACTTGATATACTAGTCCCCCTACTTCATACAAAGGGACAAAGCACACAAGGAACAAGTGCTCCTTTTATGTAGAAATTTAAAGAATGAAGATTTATTCCACAAATTTTTATAATTGTAAGGTCATGTTAGAATTTTAAACTGGGCAGATCAAACAGATAAAGACTGCCTACTTGTCCAAACTGATTGAACCTTGGCCTCCCCAAAAATAAGGGAAGGATTGGCCGGGTGGCTAACCTGGTAGCTCACTCATTGGCATCTCTAATTGAACAGAATCACCAATGCAATAGAAAACAATACTGACCAGCAGACTAGCCTGATCACTTCTTTGCGGAAAGCCCTCCTCAATTCTTGCTCGAATAGATGAGATAAGAGTTGGCAACAAGTTCTCAGGCATTCTTGAATATCTGCAAAATGGACACAAGTAAACAACAGTTGATAAGAGCTAATAACTCAACATCCAATTAGATCGTCAATGTTGGTATTAGTGTATGGAGTTAAAGAGGTTTTAATGAGCGGGATCACGTTGCGCAACAGCTTATTTTGAATTAGATCGCATTTATAGCACAACCATTTCAGGTCCTTTACAGGATGTCGTGAAGAACTAAAATAATGAAAACATTAGCAACTATTTGTTAAAGCATCCATCACAAAACCAATTGGCAATGAGCGGAGAGGCCGCCTAGGCTCATCTACTAGTTTTGGAGGAGATAATTAACCAATGTGGGACAAACTCCAACATTACCTCGCACGTGGAGAGGTAAACAAACAATCCATAACACATGGATCATAACAGACAACGATGCACTTCTGGTACAAACAAGGGGGAACTTATTCTCCGAAACATGCTAAAGCATCCATCTCAAAACCAATTGGCAATGAGTGGAGAGCCTGCCCAGGATCATATACTAGTTTTGGAGGAGATAATTAACCAATGTGGGACAAACTCCAACACCATTAAAACAAGTTGGGCTCAAAAACACCAAATTTCAATGTCATATTGCTTTCACTTGTTTGTGTATTATGAATATTGAATAAGCAACCAAAAAAGTTGATCCATGAACCAAATAAGAATAGGAATAAAATTGTCTGAATGATGTCGTAATACACAAAGAACCGCAAAAAGTTCTGAATGACTGGAAGAATAAATGATCCGGTCATAGTGGCTTTCAGAAATTAGACTCAGACGAAGTTACAATGGTGGAGATACATGGAATTCACTGGCATCCTACTCTATAAAATTTTGGAGAACTTTCTGTAAATTGAACCCCTAAAATCGTTTAAAACAACAAAAACCGTGCGGTCAACAAGCAAAAAAAGAGCATATTTGAGAGCCAGCCACTATTATCCACTTAGGATGTGATGACCAGGTAAACGCAGGACAGGATACTGTGTCACTTTGATATATGGTGGTGAAACTGTCGATTATTTAGTAGTCATTCGTCAACAAAATTAACTGAGGAAAGAACATTTTCTGCTCTGAATTTCAACAAAATAGACTCGGAACCAAACGGGCAATCTGTAGATGAATTATGTTTCAAGAACACATGTGAAAAAGAAGTGTTTAATAGCATAAGAAATGAGTATATCATGCAGCGTATAAGAAAATAAAACTCATCGCAGACGATAGTTCGTCAAAGACCTCAAGTTTTGTTGTTGCGAAGGAAGATGGATAAAATAGTCGTCTCAATACTATTGCAAGAAATAACTAAAATATCTCAATGAAGGAATCTTTGAAGCTAATGAAGGCCCAGCAACCTTGGAAGAGTATGGCCAGCGCCAGCCAGCGGCCAGCCAGACGAAATACGAAGGATTCAAAGAGTGGAAAAGCTAATGAAAATGAAATAACATAGTCTATTGTCCATCTTTATTAACTTTGCTTACCTTCCCATAGCAATGAGAACAACAATCAAAGATTTTTCTATGATTTACTAATAACAGGTTTTCAATGAAACTATTGACATATGAGGCGGTGCATGGTTTTAAAATGTAAAATTTTGAAAAAATAGGTCTCAACTGAAATCTTCCCAAATTCAATTTAAAGATTAAATTCACAAATCGAAATTGATATTTCTGACCAAATCAACTAAATTATCAACCATTGAGAGGACTTCTACTGTATCAATAAAAATATTGAAAGACGAATTTCTTGAATATAAAGATCAACTATTCCGAAACTTGGTGAATATTCTAAATTTTTATTGGAATTTCATGCTGAAATAATGTCACAAGATTCGTTCTGAATCGACATGTTAGTGAAATTTTCTCACATAGGCGAATTCTAAATCTTGGGTTGATTATGATACTTCAAGATGCCTGATGCCCATCAGGTGTGAAAACAAGTACAGACCTTAATGAATACCTAACTCTAGAGCCAATTGCGGAAAATTCCGAATGCTAGCTTCTTGTGATTATTTGGACGATGTGATACATTTTGTCCTCTTCTGAATTTGTAGAATTCAACCACCTTTTTACTAACTGTTCAAAAAAAAAAAAAAACTGTATTAAGACTATCAAAGCAGCACTTAGGCCCAAATGTAAATCAAGCTTTCTCTTTAGTTTCCACTAATATTCTGACACGTGTGGATTTTATTTTGTTTGAATTCTGACCAAAAACCACATTCATGAGCCCGTATCACTGTGCCACATCTTTTAGTGTTTGTAAAGGAAACAAGGAAGTGCAATTATGCAGCTCCAGCATTAGCAGAAACACCAGGATGGCCCACTTGATTTGCTTTTATTCTCATGTCTTCAATATCTTCTTTAAGTTTCCCTTGAATCTGTGATGGGCTCTGCCCCCCGCTAACTTCCATTTTGATACCGCGACTCATCGCAGAACACTTACTCAAAGATTTAGCGAGTGTGCTGAAATGCAACTCAATTAACTGTGGTATTACGAATGAAGTGCAGCAGCATATTTGGTAAGAACTTCAAATTAACTCATCTCAGGAAAACCTTATCGCTACAATAATCTTGTTCTGCCATTCCACCTATTTTATGGCTATAACACTATAAATGCAACAATTTACTTGTTTTTGAAATATGTCAGCTGGTTAGATAGCCAAGACCAAAAATAGTTGTACTTTGGAGTGTGTCATGACTTTCTAAGTTTTTACTGGTGACTGAGCTTCATCTCAGGCACCAGCAAGTGAGGTAGTTGACGCTCAACAGGGTAATATCCAGAAACCAACATCTTTAAACAAGTGGTTCTTCAGCTCTTTCTCATGTCTTCAAGCTTTTCTATAGCAACAGCACTTTTATCTCTTGGTTTATCACAAATATGGAGACCATGTTTACTATTCCAAAAAGAAAAAGAAAAAGAAAATAGAGACCTTAGTACCACATTTCTCAATTGAACAGTTAAGCATGATTGTTTATTATCTTCCCAAACTTGGAAAGCTCTGGGGAGCATGGGCAAGAGGTAGACCAGGTCCCTACTGTAACTAGAATGTAACAACAAGTGTTAACAAAGCCAAAATAGTTTACCACGCACGGAAAAAACAAGTGTAACCAACATGGGAACAATGATGAGGATACTTACGGTGTGGATGATATCAAAAGCATGAGAATTTTGAACGAGGACGCCAGCAACACACTATGAGTTTCATGCTGGATCAAGTACAGAACACCTACAGCAAAATTACAACCATAAAACCAACTACAGTGACTAGACTGACTACAAGTGGACATAAATGCAAAAGTCCAAGAGAACATCATAGAAGGTATAAAAAGGGAGGCCCAGCTTTCAAAAAGAATACAAATGCAATGACAACCAAAGATTCCACATACCGGTATGCAGTTGCATTAGTATCTGACCAAGTGAACTTGAAAGTGCCGTGAAAGATCCGCATTTAGTAGATTCCTTGTATTCTGCAACTTGAAGAAAAACAGATGCTGGGCCATCCAGCATTGCCACAAGAGTAGAGGCAGATGCCATTCGTGCCTAGATACCAGATTGTTATGTGTCAGTAAAGCATCACTACAGCAGAATTAACTAAAACCACAAAACAAACTCATCAGCGATGAAGAAACTAAAGAAACAGTAATGCATCGTGTCAAATGGAACAAATAAATCGGATATAATTTTGTGTGCCAGACAAAACAGAGAATAACTTTTCAATAAAGAAATTTCTAATCGTAGATATTTGATAGGACAAGAAATACCTTTAAATATGGATCAAATAACAAGCATGTCATTAAAGTAGCTTCGTACTTCCTGTTCCTGCAAATAAGCATTTTGCATGGTAAAGAATGGAGCTGCAAAAGGGGAACCAAAAAAGCAAGATGAATAGAACATAAGCTTCACCTTGGCTGTAACACATCACTGGAGGGCAAAAGCATTGTCCACTGGGCAGTGAATATTTTGGGGTCACCTCGACAAAGATCCTTCCAATTGGAGTCAAGAGTGAAATGCATCAATTTCAAAATGCTTGGTAGGTAATAATTCACAATACTACTATTCGCCGCCCACATCCAAAAGTAAGCAAAACTTCTGAGCATTTACCATCACTTAGCCTTCACAAGGCCGCTTATGATGCAACTATCATCTAAGAACTAAGATAATGTCACAAAGCTGCAAATGTATAAAAAGTGGCATACAGTTTATCACCTGAGTTTTCTGATGATGGTCGGGACCACCTCTCTGATTTTTAAATAACCCTAAAGCCGATGATAATAAGAGTGAGCAAAAGTCACTTTTGCAGAGACCTCAACGTGGTGCTATCAAGAGGTGCACAAAGATGTCTTAATACATCTGAAATTTCATTTTCAGAAAAAATGTCTCAAATTTGAAAGTTCTAAAAAATTTTAAACATCATAAGCCATGATGAAAACAATGCACACCACCTAACATTTTCCATGTTGGTAAAAGCATCAATATAAGCAAAGAAATTAAATCTAGTAATTGATGATGGTTAAAAAATATATACTTCAACAAAACTATATAGTAAATGTGATCACTTAAAATTGGTATCCTCAACATAACAAAAATTTACAGAAGCAAATCCTATCCAATGTAAATATCACTTTATGTAAGAAACAACGAACACGGCCTCAAAGTGGCCAACTGAAGGTGGTCAAAACTAAAGAACTAAGATCTGAAATAAATATTTACGAAATTAATGATGTTGAGCTACCTGAATACAGACAATAGCAGCCACTCTGGCCTTGGAGCAGCGAATATTGTCTGCATCTTTTGCCGATCCGTCGCTGTCACTGTAATCCGAATCAGATGAGGTGTGATCCAAATTTGAATAATCAGGATCTGATAAACTCAGAGATTCCTGAGATTTCAGATGCTGCAAATTCGTCAAGTCATGTTTGCGCCTATGCGGTGGCCTATATGGAGCGGGCCCTGATTTACCAGATTCTTCTGAATTCATCTTAAGGCCTGGAGAACTTATTTCCTTCTTGTTACCAGCCAATAATGGATTAACAAATTGAGATCCGCTGGCAATGCCATAGGTGAAAAACAGCCGTAATGCCGCCACAAAACCCGCCACCTTCAAAATCAATGTGTCGCATAAGCAACAAAAACATAGTAGTTGCAGTAACTGTTACTTATCAGTTGATAGTGGATCCTAACCCACACAACAGTACGTGTCTAAGAGAACGTGATTCACTACTTACATAGTCTGAAAGGGGTCCCTTAGGATCCATAATAACCAAGTGCAGGCAATGCAGAAGTGAAGTATAAAACCTGCAGATCAGAAGCCCCACCAAATCATATCAGAAGTTTCCTGACTGAAACGTTTGCGTAAGGTTGAATTGATGAGGATAGGGGAGCGAAAGGAGGATACCTGGCCATAATATCGTCTTCCACAAGAAAATGCTTAGATGCCAAGACATCCGTCACTTCTTTAAGAACCTAAGTTTAACAAACAAACAGAAGTCAGCAAAATTCAGTAGATATGGTTGGCTAAGCAAAGGAGTCAGCTCACCTGAACTGTAGATTTCCAAATGTCTACTGAAAGAGAAGACCCGACTCTTGAAAATACATCGCCAATCATAGTCAAGGTGGCAGTTTGTACTTCCCATAAACTGTTGTACCCAGGTATTCTCTTTCCAAATTCAGCAACATATCTTTGGCCGACACTTGAGGAAGATGAGCAAAATAACTCACCATGAGAATATGCCACTATGCTGATAAGGAAATTTAATAGTTCCGCATATTCTGATAGCAAACATTTTCTCTTGCAGACACTTATAAGACATCTGGAACAAAGAGGTCAGAGATGAATTTGTATCTGCAGCAACGAAAGCTATGTCTAACTAATTAAAAGAATGTGTGTGCTCAAGCACAAGAAAATGTAAATGTGTTAGCAAAAAGTAACGGGGAAAACTCAGTAAATCTGAACCTCAAAAAGATTCGCAAGATCCAAATCCAAACTAAGTGTCAGCACAATTAATGTAGACTTCAATTCTTGTGGTTGGGTTGCATATTTGTTTGAAGCTATCTTGAAGGAACAAAGCATGGGAAAAATATGACTTGGGCTGTCTATAAAGGGACAGAGAGGCAGCAGCATCCAAGGAAGTGATTTTAAGCCAACAGTAGAGAGCCAGGAGCTTATTAGCACATCAGAATGTGCTGATGCACCTTTACATACTGACATGGACAGCAGAGCTCAGAGACTCGTAAGTGCCAGAACCAAAATTTAAAAAAAAAACACACACACACACAGAGCCAATCTACAGCACTGATGTTATTTTAACTGTGTGGTTGGCTTGGTGATACTGAACAGACTCGTCGATTGTAGGCTGCTCGATGGCATGTAATGCTGTAATGGCAGTCTTCTTTTCCGTCCCTCTTGGCCCAGCCAAGATGAATACTGCAGCCTCAATCTTCCATAGAAAGAGTTTCACCTCAACTAGCTCTAGATTCTAGCCATCAGTCCTATCCCCGTGTCCCTGTACCAACACCCCAACATAGAGGATTCGGATGCTTACAGAAACCAAAAACCGAGCTGGGCCCTGCACCCCACTTCAAAAGGCTCACAAAAAAGTGAACTCTACCGTAGGACCCCCTCTTCATTAATGCGGCCCAGCCATCCCAAAATGATCCATCCATATTAGTTTAAGTACCTTGTACATGGGGTTGCTTCCACTGGCTTGGCCATCGAGGGTATGGGGCCAAGCACAAGGTGAAATTTTGAGGCTGAGGCCAGTGTCTGAAAGGCCATTAGGTCAACAACTGTAGCTAGTCTGAAATTTTGAGGCTGAGGCCAGTGTCTGAAAGGCCATTAGGTCAACAACTGTAGCTAGTCAAGAATCTGGGATTTTGAAACATCAATAATTCCCTTAGGAAAAAAACATTGACTCGGATAGTTTGGCCACTTTCTTCAATGCTATTATAGGGACAAAATGACGCCAGAGAAACTATTCGAACATGGTGGAAATATATGAGACGCAAGTATTCAAAAAAGAAAGATAACAGAACTGACCTCATAGTCTCTAAACATTGTCCTATGGCTTTAGGTACAACATTCCCTTCCAAAACCCTCTTTCTACTGGCTTTCGCGAAAATTGTATCCAACATTCTTCCAAAGGACTCAAGAATGAGAGCCCAACAAGAGGAATTTATGTCAAGGGATACATGACGGTTTACATTATAGATCTGAAACAAGCAACATTTATCAATATTTGAGCTTCCTCAACGACACCCAAACAAACCGTTACATACTCCTATGAATATATAAATGTAACAAATGCACCCATTATTGTTCGTATCCAATGAAGTTCAAACTACATGTAGTGGTATATCATTCAGAAGCAATCTGTTTCATCCCCGTTATGACATTTCCCCAAATCATGATAACCGGGTATGGGTATGGGTATGGTTAAGGTATAAGAGAGACAATGTATATCAAATAAATGCAGCATAAAAGAAAGTTTACCAAAAGAGATCACTACCAAATGGGATAACTGCGCAAAGGTATGAGTCATATCATCTACGCCTGCAGAATCAGCAGCATTCCGAGCCAGTTCCATCAAAAACATCAAATCGGAGGTTACCTAACATCCGCAAATGCATAAATTAAGAACCGGGAAGAGAGCGAGCATTGCAAAACAAACACTGAATTTTAGGCGCCCAGTTCAAATTCGAGAGTAATACATGAAAGGGGGATCTTTGTTACCTCGGGGGAAGGCATGTCGGGGGCCACGGCGATCAAAGTGTTGGAGTGGGAGAATATCATATGGTTGAGGAGGTGGATAAGGGTGGTGCAAGGGGGTGAATTTAGGGTTTCGTCCCTGAGGGTCAAGAACGCCGTCCTCCATGACCCCACCGACGACGAGAATGAAGACGCCGAAGAGGATGCTGCCATATGGAAAAGTTCCCTTACGAAACCCGACCACCAACAACCATTTGTGGAGCTCCTCCTGCAAGACTACTCTTTCGGGGGTTACTTTTGAACAGTAGAGAGTACTCTTCCCAGTAAGCGTAGATCGATATCGCAGGAGCAACTGTGGTTTCGTGTGTTTGGCCTTGGGAGGAGAGACAAAAAAAAAACTAGTACTCGATGAATGAATGAGCGTGGCTGAGCAAAACACTCGTTTCTCTCAGTATAAAGCTCGTCGGAGTGTCGGTGTTTTTCAGGCGAATCAAAGTGTAATGCCGCGCTTGAGAAGGGTTCGCGCGCCTCCGACAAAGCCTCTTGATGTTTAACGGCGTAGGGTGTATATAGAACTTGGCAATTTGCTTAATAACATTGCACCGTAAAACTTCGAGCAATATGAATGCTTAAGGCCCCGTTCCGGAAACCCTCTTCAAAAATAAGTATTTTGGCTCCGTTTCAGAACACCTTCTTAAAAAATAATTACTTATTTTACATTTTTAAACTCAAAAATAATTTAAATGAAAAATAATTTTTCAATTTTTTTTGCACCGTATTAAAGATCTCAATGAGATCTATTAAATAAGATCCATAG
>JAOTQK010000012.1:24968823-24980315 GCA_025642025.1 Rhododendron ferrugineum | reverse complement strand
CTGTAAATGGCAAATACAGAAATCAAGATGCACTACACAGAATTCCTGGTAAAGCAGAACATCCACATTAGGAATAAGAAATTGTGAGCAACAATACTTCAGCATAGACAAGGAAAATGCATAATGAATTGGAACGTATATCACTAGTTCAATAAGACATTGTGCATGTACAATGTGTCAAAATCTTCTAACAGGCAAGAGACAACCACTTCCACATTCTTATTGAAATACATTGCAGAATGGTCACAGAACAAAGAATTTTTTTTTGACTTCCATCTATTGAGCATCTCCACATTCCTCACTAATGCAGCACAAGCAGTGTAATTCAACCATCTTCTCAGAAACTAAACTTTTTTACCAATCAACATACCGATTGAAAACTCAGATTCTCAAAATGCGTGTATCCAAAAGTCACAGAATTTTCAGCCCCAAGAATTGAGGGGAAAACAAAAAGTATCTCAGACTCTTTCTGACAGCCAACACAAGAAAAATTCTATTTGCTGAGAGGTACTGTGTGCATTCATTTCAACCTAGAATCACCATAATCATGGAAAACATACGAGGGGCACGGAGAGGATGAACCACAAGTTATCCCAATAAGGATACATTAAACACCAACTTGGTTTCTTCTCCTTGACAAGAGCACAACTCGTGCTAGTGTTCAAGTAAGAATGAAGACATTGGATAACCTAAATATTGAGTGAGTATCATGTATTCGTAATTATGACCTTGAAAATTTGGTTAAGTGGTTACAAATTTGCAGCTTATCTCTTCCTCACAGAGGTACATCTTTCTAAGATTGACACCATCTCTTGTGATCTAATATGCTAGTTATGATAGCATATATATTTTCCACTTTATTCATCCAGTATTATCAACAAAGCTGAATATTCAAAGGCACCAGCAGCTTCAATAAGTGAACAAAGGTTGAAACCACTTTTTCTACAGTCATGAAACACGTGACATACAGTGCATCGACCAAAACAGTCATGCAACACACGTGCATTTGTTTATGCCAATTGTTGCAAGGTAATTTGGCCAATGCACAATACAATGAATACAGAACAAACCAATTGATATAATATAGTTACACAGGATTGCACTGTTAGCACAATATTGCATAATATTAGGAAATATTATGCTAACATGCACAACCCACAAATGAACTTGAACCCAAGGCTACAAAATTTGAGTAGAGAAAAAATCACGAGGTAAATATAGCAAATTGATAAGCATTTCATATCATGGTTCACAACTCATAGTTATACGGTTATACCTATAACTAGAGCCTGATGAAAAATTCAACAAGGAAAAAGATGGGCACGAAACAGAATACTCTTAAGCATGGCGGGATATTTACAAGACTTGAAGCAAGTCAATGACCTGAATTAAGTTCCGGTGATGGCTATGCCTACTTGGAGTCTTCCACAGTGTCAAAGACGAACCATCATAAGCTGAAGGATTTCTATACTAGGTTTAAGAACATATTCCGAGAGATCTTTGAGAAACATGCCTAGAAGCTAGCCTCAGCCAATAGAGCATTACCTTTGGTCTAGCTAATAGTTTTAGGATACAGCTGATGGACTAACCAGACAATATCTAATCAATACTTGAAGAGCCATTGAGAGTTCGAGACCACATCTCAAGTCTTTCCAATTACGGAATTCATTCTACTATTGGCCCAGTTAAATGTGAATTTCCTGTGATCAACATACTATCCTTTTCCAAATATGCTCTCCCTTCGTCCAAATTATTGCTCTCAAGAGCTAAGGAACTTAAAACAAGCACCCAACCGCTTAGGTTCACCTACAAGTTCCACATTTTCTCCTCTTATTTCCATGAATATTGGGTGAAGGATCCCATTTACTTTCTATGTAAAAGGCCTTAATCTTCCAAGTTCCACCATACCTTTCCAAGGAGTGAGTTAATCATTTAGAATGGAAAAGCGCCTGATTTTTTTGAATTAAAATCTTTGTAATCTATGTTCTATCTTACCTGGGGGTAATCATTTTCACACACCCTTTTTTGATAAATGCACTCATTTTCTTGTCTTTTAGTGAAAAAACAATACAACCAAAAGCTTCACTAAAAGACAAAAAATGGAGTGCCTTTATCAAAAAAGGGAGTGTGAAAATCATTTCTCGAAAGAATATAATCTGCTCCAAATTTTTAAAACCCACATTAGCAAGAAGGATTGTCCTAAAGAAAACCTAACATATATCACAGGCATTTCAATGCAAGGACAATGAAAAATCTTTTATACTCTATACCAGCTTAATTAAAGAAAACACATCCTTACACACTGGAGAAAGCATTAAACACTAGAGCAAAACCAGTTGAAAGGGAGGATTATACCTGCAGCCTTAAGGAGAAGAACTGAAGCCGGTGGAGTTTTCAAGATAAAAGTGATGCTTCTATCCTGCAAACAATACAAAATCCGAAATTCAAAAAGACTCCAACAAAATTCCAAGTAAGGGAGTTTAAGGGGACTCCAACAGATCTAGTTTCTACTGGAAAGAGATAGACGGGGAGAAAGGCCTCCAATGAAGCTAACAAGTTAATAAACCAGAATTTAGCAAAACTAACGAGGAAGAAGAGAGAGAACTGACGTCGAAGACAGTGATTTCAACAGGGATAACGTAGCCCATTTTATCGGCAGTCCTTGCATTGTATTCTTTGCAGAATGCCATTATATTGACCCCCTTAGCACCAAGCGCTGGACCCACAGGGGGTGCAGGCGTGGCCTTCCCTGCCTCTAGTTGAAGCTTAATCACTCCTGTCACTGCAAACTCAAATATACACACACCCACACACACACATATACTTCAATTAGCAAGATTGCATTGTAAGAATCGAATGAAAAAATCCAAAGCTTTTCGAAATGGGTATATTGGGGAGGGGAATGGTAAATACCTTTCTTGGCTTTACCACCAGCAGCTTTAGGGGGCGCCATGGCGACGACAGTGAAAGGCCGCCTCGGAGTGAAAGTAATTAGACGTTGGGGTTTGCTTCTGCTGAGAAATTGAGAGGAGACGTTTAGGTTTGAAGAGAAGGTGTTGAGGGAAGAGAGACCATTCTTGTTCCGAGAAATATGACAAGCATGTGGAAGGCTGTGACATGCGGAGAGAGAAGACGCCATTAGATTTTTAGAGAGAGAGAGAGAGAGCAGCACCAAGGCCGACGACGAGGTTGGATTCTATTCTATCGAAGGAAGGAACAAAGCCATCCCCAAATGGATAATGAAAGAAATCTGTCACAGACACTCACTCACAGTGCAGTTGTGCAACTGGCAGAGGAAACGACGCCGTTGCACTGGAATCTCATCGGCTTAAGTTGAAGCCAATATGGGCCGGGCCCCCACCACATACCTGACCCACTTAACTGTACTCTATTGTATTTTTATGGTCCAGGGCCTCCACCTAATAGGTGGCCCATATGATTCGGTAGCAGACGGGCCTTAGTGGATTGGGCCAGGGAGACAAACAATGCCAATTACCATAAACACATGATTTTTGAGTTTGAAATTACCTTCTTTTTCTAAAAGTTCTTTTTTCTAGAAACCGGAACACCCCATCAGGCGGCTCCACAGAGGTGTAGAGTTAAGGTAATTTTTGAACACTTTAGTAAAAATTCCTAACTACCTCATTTTATCAACGGAGCGGTTCCGCGGACAACCAATTAAACACCTAAAAAAACACCCAAATCTCAATCTCATAGTTCCTGATCAAATTTTTATGATCCGAACCCTTCAATGTGTGCAGAATGTGATTTTAAGGGTGCCCGCGAGAAATTAGCAAAAACTATGACCGAAAAATGTTTGTTTTGAGCAGTTTTTAATTAAACCGTTCATCAAATCTAAGCTAAAAACTGCTCAGATCAAACCCTTCCCGGTCTTCTTTTTGGGTGATTTCTCGCGGATACTCTTAAAATCACGTTCTGATCACATTGAGCGGCTCGGATCATTAAAATTTGATCGGAAACCATGAGGTGTTTTTTTTTTTTTTTTATCAATTATTCATTATTTTTTTAAGCATTCGACGGCCTAGAAGTGAGCGGGAATGAGTAGTTTATAATTTTTCTTTCGCTTTACAACTTGAACTTGTCTTGGATCTTTACAAACTTTTGGGTTTAATTAGAACTTTGATTCCACGAATTTATCTTGAATTAAAACATATAATTTGCCAAAAAAAAACGCATCCAGCAACATTTGTATAACATGAGATCATATTCACCTACAATTTATAAAACAAACGGTAATTAAATAAAATCCCCATTCTTTGAGGTTGATGGTTCCATAAACAAATTGAATTTACTTTCATCGTCTAGAGGTGCAGAAGAGTCAAAGCGAATAAAAGATGTTAGAGGACGGACAATGGCAAATTAAAAATCTAGAAGACAAATGACACTCGATACGGGGTGGGTTTGGATTAAAAAGTTGAGTGACTTTTTTTTTTTTTGTCCTTTTATTCAAAAACAATTTGCATTTTTTTTGGTTTTACGTCAAAATTTTGTGACTTATTGATTCGTCTCGATGAGAGAAATCGGAAAAGTAAAAAATCCCGATCTAAACTCATAATTTTTTGAATAAAGATAAAAATAAGTCAATAAGACAACTTTTCTTTTTACTTATTTTTGTCTTTTTCAAAAAAATTATGAGTTTTGATAAATAAATAAAAATTACTTTTTCGATTGAGACGAATCAATAAGTCACAAAAGTTTGATGCAAAACTAACAAATGCGATTTTTTTATTTAATAAAGTAACACACACACTCTCTCTCTCTCTCTCGCGCGTTTTCAAAAGAAAAGAAATAAAGTAGCAGCAGTTGATAGCAATCATCAACCAAGTGGGAAAATAAAAACATAAACAAACAGCAGCTAGCAGAAGGGAAATAGTTCCAAACATTCTACATGCACCACACATTAGTAACTGTCTCTTTTCTTTTCATTTCATTTCGACTCGGTCGTAACTGTCTCATTCAATCAATTTTTTAATTAATAATCCGTCTCAACAACCATCGTCGACACACATTATGTGATGGTGGTGCCAGGTTACCCCTGTTTTGGCTAAGAACGTACACTACCTAGTATTAGTATTACTATATACATACATACACATGCACCCCACAATGCCCAAACCCCATTTAGAATTTTGAACACATGTGTAATAGAACTAAAATCATGCTAATTCAGCTCATGACTGCTTATATTTTTGTGTGTCGAATTACAGCCTTTCTTGTTTTGGTTTATTTTTTCTTGCTTCAACTCTATTAAAGTTTCTCCCTCGTATCAAACTTTTTGATTCCCTCACTCGACATGAGGAATCAAAATGTAAAAAAATATAGTCCAAAGTTGGGAAAAAAATCATATAAGACGTCACTAACGACACTTGAAGACAACGAAAATTGTCTTTTTCAAACTTTATTCCGTCTTTAGTAATCTTTTTGTCACAACTTTATACTTTTCCAATTTCTCTTGTTCAATTGAGTGGTTAATCCAAAAAAATTAGCATGAATATAATAAAACTTAAGAGAAAATAACTTTCTAAGAAGAGACGGTAGAAAATGACATTAGCCGAAAAGACCCTAGTAGCTAGCTAGGGCATGAATCTCCGAAGCTAAAGGGTAGACTAAAAAAAAACTCCTAGCGCCGTTATTATTAAATTACAATAATTATAAGCTAGTGTTTTGTTAGTAGAGTAATCTACTGTATAAAATTTCCTCAACAACTGATTCTTCTAGAATAGGGAAGCTCTATCACTTTTTTCTTCCTGTTTTTTTTTTTGTTTTTTTTTTCATTTTGTAGGTTATTTTTTTTTAATTTTTTTAACAAAAAAGAAGATGTTTATTAACTGATGGGCGGGAAACGCCTAAACATCAAAGAGAACGGAACCCATGGGGGCAATGCAGTAGTCCATAGATCTGAGTAGTGACGTACCACATGAAAGGGCTTTTTTTTTTTTTTTTTGTACTGATGTGTGCAGCTCGATTACAATCAAGTTTAACAAAACTAACCTCACACGAAAGGAAGAAGTCCTTTAAGTGTCAAACAATCATAAATTAAAACTGCAATAACTAACGTCGGAGTCATCGATATTGAGCAACTCTTTAAAACTGCCTCTGCATAATCCGATTCAATAATGACACTAGAAAATTTCAGTGCGATACCCATCTGAACACTGTCTCGGATGGCTAACGCTTCTGCTACTCTTGGAGAATTAATTCCTTTGTGAACTTTAACTGAGAGTCCACGCACACTACCATCCACTCCTCGAGCAAATAGCACCAGTTTCCCCACCATGCATGTTAAGTCTCCCTGGAAACCACGGCGTCTACATTGATCTTCACAATTCCTTCGCCTGGCCGAGACCAAGTTCCCCTATCATATTGTGTAGGTTAGGATAGGATAGGATAGGATAGGAAGGAGAAACAAACAAATGCTAGGACTTTTAGACTTGAATTAAAAAGACTTTTGCTAGTCTTGATCGATCAGAATGGAATAACACCGATCGACCCCACCGAGAAGGTCGATCCATTAATTGAGTAGTACTGTACTAGTCTTGAAGAACTAGTCTTGAAGAGCACAAACGACATACTCCTAGTAATTATGATTATGCATCCCATTAATGGCATGGTGTGGGGTGGGGGAACATATCTCCCATCAATTACCTGCCTAATTACTTCTTCTTTTAATTTGGCGTCAGTGTCCATTTCATTTCCTTTAATTTCATCAGTTTATACAATGCTTTGGGACAAAACCATATCCTAGAAGATCTTTGAAAGAATTGAAAAATTATAAAAATATCAGCCAAAGTTGAAAAAAGTCGACTAAAAACAAAAATTTCGAAAAAGATAGTCTTAGCGTCATTTTATATGATTTTTTTTTCAATTTTGTCTATATTTTTGCATCATGTGATTTCCCTCATCGAGACAAACAATATGGTGTAAAAATCATGAAGAAAGCTAAACAAAAATGTAACTAAAAGATGAATAATACCTTCTGTCTTTGCCAAAAGTTAATCTAGTCGAAACGCACTCTATATTTTGCAAAAGCTGGAACTAGGTGAGGTTAAAAAATGGCAAAAAGAAAAAGATCGAAAAGGATGTGTTTTAACTTTTAAGGGCATTTTGTCTTCTAAGAGCCAAATCTAACAGCGTTAAGTTAGTTAACGAAATGAGAACAATGACTCCCGCCATATGAAAGCAATACTCTATCTACTATTGAATTTGAACCAATGACTCCCGCCGTATGAAAGCAATATTCTAACCACTGAGTTAAGTAGGTCATTTCTCAGCCCTGCCACGGGTAGTCCCGAGGGGAGGATTCAACCAAGGGTATTCTGGGATTCACGAAGAGCATCACCTTACGATGTTCATGACCAATCGGATCCTGACGTACCAGTAGGTACCAGAGGAGCATCCACAATGTAATAATCAAAATCAAAAGATTGCTAAAGTTAGCAATGTGTGCTTAAAAAGGTACTCACATTGTAATAATCAAAGTTAGCAACCTTCTAACCAATAATCAAATTTGTGCATTTGAATAATCAAAAGTAACAATGTAGGACTTCACATTGCTAACTTTAGCAACTCTCTAAATGAATAATCAAAAATTGACGTGACAAGTTTTGATTATTACAATGCGGATATTCTTAGTAATGGTTTTAGAAGTACGAGCAACTGTGAGTTTTGGCATCAATGGACAATCCAATAGAATTGTATTCACCCATACCAAAGCTGAGTTGGCTTTGACATCTGCCACCTCCATGCCAATTTTGACAGCTTCTTCCTATCATGCCATTTTTCAAAAATGAAAACGGTTTGAATTTTAATAGTTGTTTGAGGTTTTTTTTCTTTCTTTTTTCTCCCTTTAGCTCTATTTTTTTTAACATTAGGGTTGGAAAGGGAGAGCTTGATGTCAAAATGCTACATAAGCCTTCAAAAAAAAATTGACATCTCCAATTTGAAGCCGTGTGCCGGAGATGCTTGTTTTACCTACATTTCCTCAATAAAGGTCAGTGAATTTTATCTATATTTTAACGAGGATGCAACTATGCAATGATTTGCCAGAAACATTCATTAATCTATCAGAATTGCATTAATACAACGAAAATACCTAAAAGTAATGTTTCAATTGTACGTACATATCTATCTATTTAGTACAACATGGTTTCATATCTTCGTAAAAACATATACGCAACTAATGTATACGTCGGCAAAATTTGAAAGTTATTTAACGTGTATTTATACGACAATACGAAAGTGATAGGCAGAGAAGATCTAAAAGAAAAAGAAAAGAAAAGAAATAATACGTCAACACAAATCAATACGTCGGCAAAATTTGAAAGTTATTTAACGTGTATTTATACGACAATACGAAAGTGATAGGTAGAGAAGATTTAAAAGAAAAAGAAAAGAAAAGAAAAGAAATAATACGTCAACACAAATCAACGAAAGATATGTTTTGATTGAGTCCAAAGATCATTCAATAAAAGATATGTTATTATTGGTTTGTTTTCCTATTTTACGATATGAGTCTTTTTCTTTTCGACGGTCAATATGAGTCATTTGATCGACCTTTCGTAAAACTATGCCGGTCTGTTGAAAATTACTACTTATCAATTTCTTTATTTGAATCCTGAATATGCTGAATTTATGTTCTATAGCTTACACAATCGAACTACTCCACAATGGAGCTTCGTAAACATCAAAACAGGTTCCTAATAAATTAAGGGAAATGATTTTGCCACTCCTTTTTTTTGTTAATGGCACTCTCCTGCAACTAAAAATACTTTGCAGGGGAGTGCCATTAACAAAAAAAAAGGAGTGACAAAATCAGCAGCCTAAATTAAAGAGAGAAACTTAATAAGTTATTTACGGCTCCGCGCAATTTCAGCCGTCCAAAAGTGTTTTGGATGATCCGGATTGAAAACAATCTATTAACGTTAATAGAATGTTTTCAATCCAGATCATCCAAAAAAACTTTTGGACGGCCGAAATTGATCGCCGTAAGACTTATCTACAGCTCCTCCATAAATAAGTTCTTCTCCCTAATAAAGAGAATGGATTTTACTGTTGTGGGACAACACAAAAGATTCCCCTAGTATATCCTTCCGCAGAGCTGGCTCTCTAAGATAAAGCTTGAGGTGCCTCCTGCAGAAATTTATACTCTTTTTGTCACATTTTGATAGTCTAATATTTAGTTTTGAGATGTTCCAAAAATGTATGTTCATTTTTCAAAATCAACCATAAGGGGTTTGGCCAAGTGGTTATGAGGAAACAATAAGTACTCCTCCATGAGGTTACAGGTTGTATTCTCACGGAGGCCAAATATTTCAAACCTTGAGGCCACTTAGGGTTATGGCCGGTCGTTACCTAAATTTGCGCACTGGACATTTATTTAGGAACGGATGTAGAACTTTTAAGACTCATTTCGTCGAGATGGATGATTAATTCAAAAAAAAAAACACGAATCTAATAAAAATTCAGAAAAGACAAACAATACACACAAAACGAAGAAGAAAAATAAGTATACAGAAATGGAGATCAGGAGCATCTGCTATCAGAAGCATCAACACCTTCTCAGGGTGTAGTGCCGCATCTGAGTCGTTCATCATGGTTCAGATTTTATCTTGGTTAAATTAGTTGTTTTTGGAATTATACTGCAGCTAAAATTAAGATATAAATTCACTATTAATAATGGGTAAAGACAAATAAGCACCCAAATGATTTTTTAATACACTCTTTGAAGTTACCTGTGGCCGAATTTAATCTACACGCATTCCGAATTCACGCAAAAGGAATCGTGTATTAGATCATCAACCATATAGTATCAATCTCTGTATCAGCATGCGCCAATACAATGTTTTACCCAGTCCACATAAATGTGCTCCACTTCATAATATATAGGGCACGTCCTATTAACGTAATGGTGTCAATCACGTTACATAATACTCAAAATATGGTCACTAAAGTATTAATGTTTATAAAATTTACTAAAGTATGTGTGTGGTTATAAAATTGTTGCCACTGATTTCCTATCCCCATCATCCCATGTGCTGCCCCATCGGTAAAAGTTTGAGCAACAACTGCAATCAATAAAGAACTAAAGAAGTGATTAAACAACTAAGCAAGTGTTAATACTAGTAGATTTTTTTTTTTGGTTTAAGGCGTCAGTGACATTGGTGCGGCAAAATACTTAAAGGAGGAGCTTGAAGCGGTGTCGATCAAGCACATTTATTAGGAAGCGAGCTATTGTGAGGATGCGTTAGCAAATATCACATTTATTTCGGTGAGAGATTTTTATATCTACCCTTATATTTCTAATTGTATTATTAATTTACTTTATACGAATTTAATAGGAGTTAAATACCAGCGGCTTGTAAACGCTATTTTTAGTTTTTCAATGCAATGTTCAGTTAAAAATAATAATTACTTGAAGAGACACAGATACCATCATACCGTGATTCATACAATAAAACAAAACCAAAAAACGTCCTTGTCTGGGGTTCCACCCCCACACATCATCTTCTTCTTTAACTTTAATTGGAAATCGAATCTCTTCCTTTCCCCCTCCACATACTCCTCGTCCTCCGTCTCATCTCTTTCTCTGTCTCTCTCTCTCCAAATCAGTTCTTGTGGTGTGGCGAGATGGCGAAGGCCGAACCGATCGGATACTTGGTAAGTATCCTTACCCAACTCAGGTACATGGTTTCAATGGCATTCAGCCGGTTGGGTCTGTTTAAATCGGCAGAAGAGGCCATTTATTCAGGGGAAATACACGATCACTCCACTACTAGCAATGAAGACAGCAATTACGTGCTAATGTGGGATGGGTCATCTCCTTCACTAGTCGCTGTCCCAATCCCCACCGTAACGGCATTTATCAAGAAGAGGCTACCAATTGTACTATTCTCCAATTACATAGAGGGCGCAGACAAATCAAGAATAATAATGCACGAATATGATCTTGATGGTTTTGAGGTTGATAGGAAGATGAGGTGTTCGGTGTGTTGGGATTGCATTGAAGGGAGCCACCAGATCAGGGAGCTATCAACCTGTTGTCATGTGTTTCACAGGGAGTGTTTGGATAGGTGGGTGGATGAGGGTCAGCTCACTTGCCCTCTGTGCAGATCTACGCTTCTTCCTCCTTACACCAGTCCCTGGGTCGTACTCAGGAATGCTACTATCTCTGATACTCCTACTGAACATGAACAAGAACCAGTACAAGAACATGAACAAGAACAGATGCAGAGTACTGGAACAACATAATTACTTTTTGACTTTACTTCCCTGATTTGTAGTACTGTATCTCATTTCCTGTGAGTATAATTAAATGCTGTTCCCAGATATCGAAAAAAAGTCTCATGTATCTCTCTCAACCCTGTCTCTCTCTTCATTTCTTTCAACCCTAGCCACCGAGGAATTTTTCAGTGCCGAGCGGGTATTGCCCACGTGGCACCCGCTCGGCGAATCCGAGCCGTCCGATACACTTT
>JAOTQK010000012.1:24728277-24739566 GCA_025642025.1 Rhododendron ferrugineum | reverse complement strand
AAAATACAACAAATTAAAGACACGCTCGGTTCAGAGTAGTTCAATGTATGAAGTCCATGTGCACCTAACGGCTTTGAAAACAGTCATCACTGTATCCGGAGTTGTGTTATAAAGACATGCATGTAGCATTGCATCTAACTTAACCAATAATTTATTGGCAACTGATAAATTGCTTCCGGGCAATAAATCTACAATGAATGTATAGAATTTGCCTCAAATTAGACAGGGTTATTAGAGGCCGGATTTGGCGGCATCAACAAAAGCACCCTCGAAGAGGGTACTTATATCTATAAGCCGCTACTCATTTCAACCAACCAACATCAATACATAACAAATATGAAATTTCAAACCAAGTCGCACAGGCAACAGCAGCAAAACTACAACATTGCCCAGAACTACTCGAACTAACATCCTCAAAATTCTTTAGAACTGGAACACCCACTGCACGTTAAATGCAGCTTTCACCAATAGTCTGTTGTTTAAACAAGAAATATCACAACTGCAAGAACAAATCACATGGAAACCTTTAAAAGGTTTAAAAACAGTCTCGGGCAAAAGTCGTAGCTGATTCCTCAATCCCAGCCTGTTGCTCCTCCTTCCGGGGTTGGAACCGGACCAACCGGTGCCGGTGCCGGTGCAGCTGCAGCATCCCACCCATCACCAGCAACTGGCACTGCACAATTTAAAAGATGCATAGTACAACCAAAATTAGAAACAAAGGGACATCTATGTAAAACATACTCGCACACAAAAACATAATCATAAATACTGAACGTATTACCGAAACCAAAACAGTAGTCAGCTAAGGGAAAATGACCAGACTAATGAAGCTCATAAGGGCTATCAGCTAACCATGCTACTCAAACATATACCAATGAAAGCTAGACGGATATCCAGTTTAAAATATTCAATAATTCAAAGGCAGAAAGACAATACCCACCTGGTTCTTGACTCCAACCAGGAGTAACAGCACTAGCAATGGCAGGTGCACCTGTATCACCCTGCCACTGGGCATCACCCCAGGTATCAGCGGTCAATGCACCAAGGGCTGGAGCACCATAATCTGCATAATCTTGGACAGGAGCTTCCTCTTCCTGTTGCTCCTTTGATTCCTCAGGCTCGCGGTAGAAAAACAAGTCCACCTGAGAAGAGGAAAACAGGTATGAGGTAAATTTACAACTAGGAAAAATACTTGCAAAAAAAACTAAAACATTAAGATTGAGAAATTCCACACCACTTGGAAGAGAAATGCAAATAATTCAACAAGATATTTACCATCACATCCCATTTATGCCCTTGAGGAATTGAGTTGCGCATCTGAAGAACCATCCTTGCCAGCAGCCAGAACAGACAGCCAATGCTGTGCTTACCCTTGTTATTGGCAGGAATGCCAATGTCAACATACCGCATTGGTGAATCAGTGTCACAGAAAGCAATGGTTGGAATGTTCCCCAGGGCTGCCTCTTTAATAGGCTGCAAACAGTTTGGGTTACCAAGTTAAAACAGAAAAAACAGAACATAAGATGACCACAATGTGGAAAGTATTTGGTAATCTACTTGAGCCTTTACAATTATACCCATCACCCATCATTGGGACTGTAGCTAAGTGGAACTTCGTGCCAAAACAATAATCCACTCAACATTCAATACCATGGAAGTTGTAAAAATTTGTTGACCTGATGGTCAGTTCTTGGATCAGTGAGGATCAAAAGACGAGGCTCGCTAAATGAGGTCTGAAGCTGGTTGGTGAAGGTTCCGGGAGTGTGACGACCAGCTATAGCATGAGCACCAGTGTACTGCGCAAACTTCAGCACTGCTCTCTGCCCGTACGGCCTAGCAGACTGAACGATGATGTCCTGAGGGTTCTCAATTGCAACAATAACCCTGGCAGCCATTAAGAGCTTCTCCCATGTTTTGCCAAGGTTGATGATGTAAATGCCTGACAAAAAATATAAATGACATTGCTTAATATCATTAGCAAGATGAAAAAAATTGGGCTTACATATATACTAGGAGAATCACGGAGACTATTTTTTGCATAACTTTTAACTTGAAGTACCAGAAGCAAGTTGGTCCCAATTACTAATTGCAAGTCAATACGGTCTTGAACTTCCAAACAAAGAAGACAGCAATTTGCTATCAAATAACAAAACCCATATAGTGCACATAAGGATGCATTGTTATACTGTTTCAAATAAGAGAACCTTAAAATCCATAGTACATGAAAATAAGGATGCTGATGTCAAATATCTCCAAAAATGATGAATACCAAATTCATGAAACATGCATAAATCAACAGTACATGAAATTATACACCAAAGAAAAGAGGGTTGACACCAGCATGGGTTCTCCCTACATAAATCGTCGCACCCTTGATTTGTGCCCTTGGATTTAGGAGCCTTCTTTTTCGCTTATGTGAAGCATGCAAAACTAGCCTTCACTTATGTAGGAGTATCGTTTGCACTTGGAAATACCAAGAACCCTTTAGCCTTTTTTTTTTTTTGATAGGCAACCCTGTAGCCATTATCCCATGACTTAGGTACTATAGTCTCACCTTAAATCTGTTTATAGTTATTTGTTTTGGTTTCTGGAAATTTTCGAATAAAACATGTCTGGTGTGCCGTTTTTGTTTCTTCAAAGTTGTAAACGTTTACAACATTTCCAAAATTTCGGAAACCCCAAAAACTCCGGTTTCACTTATTTCGTAAACAGGTTTCAGCGCCTCCAAACACGGATGAACACTACCCACTACTTACCATGGCTTTGTTCACGCATCAAATCTCTGTAGCTACAGCCTACATATTCCCTATGAGTGTTTTACTAGCGTAAACAGAAACAAGCTTTATAAACTGATAAACAGAAACAAAAATTGACAACTTTACCAAACAGAGTTTAACTATTAGCACTGTCTCAGATCTCAAATGAAAAAAAAAAAAAAAAAAAAAACAGAATCGAACACAATCGGTAACACGATTATATAGATATATACATATGCATGTGTTAAAGTGAAGAAAATGATAGTGATATAAGGAAGAAAGAGGCTAGGATAGTTAACCATCGTTCCTCCGCTTGAATACGTATCGCTGCATCTGAAAATCGACACTCTTTGTCCCGAGATGGACTTCGGCAGCCAACATCATCTGAATGTCAGCTTCCTTCGTCGACAGAGACCTCGGTGCTGCAGCAGCCTCCATGATTTTGCCTCTCTCTCTCTCTCTCTCTAGATTTGTCTTCCGCTTGCCGTCGTAGGGTTTCTCAACAGGGGACAGCGGAATGAAGAAATGGGAGTGGAAGAGAAACCCTAGGTGTATAATGGTCTGTTGGGCCGTGCCTGGAGCCCACAGTAATTGTTTCGTTGGGCTTTTTTCTATTGTTTCAGATGGGCTCCTGGGCCTATTGATTACTTTTTTTTTTCTATTGTTTCAGAGTGCTGATAAGTTGGACACCAAATGGGCTCTGGCTCAGTTCGTTTCCAAGCTATCTGACCAGACTGACCCATTGCCAATTGGGCTTGATGACAAAGAAAGTGTAAAGTTTGTTTGGAAAATCAGCCCAAAAAAATGAGTCTGTAACAAGAAAGAAGTTTCTTATGAATCTCCTAGCCCCGATGTGAATAGCTTGCATTTGACTGAATAGGGGAGGGAATTAGTTGAGGGCATGTAAGTTGGTCCGAACATTCCTGACTATCGAAAAACGAGAGAGTCCGTAATTGCTTACTATTTGTTTGACACTGTTATAATTAAGAATTGGCGTTATTATACAATTTGGTATCCATTTCCGTCGTTAAAAGTTTCGATCCTTTAGCTCTCAAAAGTAAATAGTATTAGTAACAAAAGAGGGCATTTGAAAACAGTGGTGTAGTCAAGAATATGCATGTAGGGAAACTATGAAACAAAAATTCCGGTGACATCTAACATTTTGGTTGTTCGACAACACTGATCATTGACCCATGACTATATGGTTGTTGGTGATTCGAAGGTGGTTTGTGTGCTACATCATGAGAACAAATGGGAGTACCAAAACTCCGCCAATGATAGATCATTATACCACTACCATATCTTACCGTAGGAGAGCCACATGATTTTTCCTTGAGCTCCAAAAGTTTTGCTAAAAAAATGGACTCCAAAATTCAAAATGTGCCCATTAAATTAGGGGAAAATGATAGTAATTCCCTCCTAATAAGCTTGTAAGAGGGAAAAAAAAACTTTGAGGTCTTATGTGGAGGACCGTATTTTTTTTTTTTTGGTCAATCGGAACATTTATGTGGAGGACCGATTGGGTTGTATGCAAAAGTTTTAGAGGATCATGTGGTATTGTACGTAGCAACAAATCTAACGGATAGAATGTGAGACGCCTTTTTATTACATGAGTGAGAGACAAGTGATGACTTACATACTCACATACTACGTATGTTTTTTTTGTGATTTCTCATTTGTGGATAGCACCATGTAAACAATCCTGCTGACATCTTGGTAGTGGATGCTCAGTAGCTTCATAAGCGAAGTCAGATAAGAATGCTATATATCATTGCCCATTTTAATAGGAAACCATGGCTTAGAGTGTGATGCGTGATTTAATCGGGCTCCCCGCTAGTAAGTAGTGGGAATGGGCCCCATGTTTAATCAAGGTACGCATAAGCTAACCCGGACACCTGAGTAATAGAAAAATGTATGTTTAATCAAGGTGCGCATAAGTTGACCCGGACACCTGAATAATAGAAAAAGGTATGTGTAGAGACTGGAGAGAGAGAGGAGGTCAGAGACTCAGGCACAATAAAAGGCATTTAAGTGTTTGAAGTATGGAGATGATGCTTCTCTATCTTCTGAAAAATGAATTGAAGACACACCAAACCAATGAGGCTCTCAGCTCAACACACCACTCAAGACCAGGGCTTTGTCAGGTTTCTTGTCGACCTAGGCACTGACGCCCCTCCCTCTCTCTCACAGTCACCTTTCCAAATCATCCTCTCTCTCTCTCTCTCTCTCTCATTTCCAGTACTGATGATCATGTACTACTACTGCATGCCTTGTGCTGCAGAATAACCCGTATGGAATGGGGAAAGGATCAGTGTTAAGTGCATCCATTACACACTATGATCACATGTACTAGTGGGACTTTTTACTATTTCACTCTTGCATTTCATCTACGAAATCTCTTTGGTGTTACCACCTCTTTTAGAGTCGGTCCATATGGATTTTAATTTCTTCTGACTTAGATCGATCAGACCTTCGCTGGGATTGGTCAATCTAAAGATTTACTGAGGTACACATGAATTTGTCCAAAGGCGCCAAGTTAAACCGATCATTGAAATGCAAGGTTTTAAGTTGTTGCTGCTGCATATTATTTTGTGGCCGGCCTTCCAATAGTGTTACGCCTATACACCGGTAGTACCTAAAATTTGGAAGAGTATCAGCCCAGTTCCCAATTCGTATCCAGATTTTTGTTCGCTCTTAACGGTTGTACATTTTTTTTTTGGTCAATCGGAAAATTTAACGGTTGTACATTTGATATTGACTAATACCACTTTTAAAATTCTAGCTACAAAAGATAATTTTTTAAAAATTCCGAACTGCTATATTCCTACTACGTCTCATTAGAAATATCGCCTACAGATATATTGTAACTACTGATAGTTAAAATAAAACCTTACTGGAAGGTGTTTAAGGTCTCGTTCCGGAACGTAAAAAAAAATTTATTTTTTAAGAAGGCAATTTCAAGCTCAAAAATAATGGGTTTATTGAAATCTAAAAATATGCACTATGGATCTTGTTTGAAAGATCTCGATGAGATCTTTATACGGTGCAAAAAAAATCAAAAAAATATTTTTTATTTACACTATTTTTAAGTTTGAAAATGTGAAATAAGTACTTATTTTTAAGAAGGTGTTCTGGAACGGGACCTAAGATTTAAATAATGGTAAAATTCTCATAACTTCTACACATATTTCAACGCATGTGTTTACACCTTAATCATTGTGATCCCAATGTGCTATGGTATATATGCATTTTCAACCTGAAAATCATGCTTGCATTCCAGTTTTGAAGATAAATGTGATCAGACAAAGCGTACAAGTAAAACTGAGTAATGTACTTTTTCTATAGATAAGCTACTATATATACTTGAGAGTATTGCAAGATATGAATTCACACACCCAACTTCGGGCCTTTTTGGCCAAATATAAGTCAATGGACTTATTTTTTTTCCTTATTCAATTTTTTTTTTTTGCATTTGTTAGTTTTTTGTTAATTTTTTTTATTTATAGATTATTGCTTCGTCATGACAAGAAAAATTTAAAAAGTAAAAAATTACGATCAATTACACTTTTCTGTCTTTATTTAAAAAAAAAAAAGGTTTGGATCTTAATTTTTTACTACTTTTCAATTTCTCTCGTCGAGTTGAACCAATAATCCACAAAAATTTGACATGAAACCTCTGGTTCAACATCGATTACACGTTTCTTGTCAGTATATGTGGAGGAAACTTCAATTGTTTTCTGTTCATGATGATGCATGATCAAGTTGTTCGATCAGATGGAAGGGAGTACTCTTGCTGATGCATCAACAGACAACAGTTCATTTCTGCGCGCATCCTCTCAAATGACTCTTACAATGTCCACAAAGTTCTCTAGCTGAAACACAGACTACACAGTCCAAAGTCTCAAGCAAGCCTTTCCCATCAATCCAAAGTCACTTATAGCTTAAAGGAAGGATAGATATATACAATAAGCTTGACAAAAAATCAATAGTAGTAGTATATATCTTCCAATGATCCATTACAGTTCATTCAATAAGCATTAATTTAGCCCTATATGTAACCATATGGAAAGCAGCCTTACAATAGACAAAAATGAAATGTAGAATCCCAAGTCCCAACTGAATAACAACAACTGATCAATGCTAAGTTCAGCTTTCCGAAACCGCTCGGTGGAGTTAAATATACACATTAGCGCTCTCTCACAGAACATATCCCAGTGCTTTCGAAGAGGCTGAGGCTTCAGCTTCGACCCCAACATCAATGCGGTAGAGTCTCCTGCAAAATAGTTTCTATGATCGAAAAATGGTAGTACTAATTCTAACCATTAAACAAACACTAAACTTGGAGTTCCATTATATATAGTTACTAATTGAAAAGGAGTTGATTAGACTGCTAATTATAAAATGCTATGAAGATCTAATGTATATGGAGTAGTATCATTTTGCACATGTTGTGGCTGCTTCTAAAGACAAGTTGCTCATCAAGGGGAGAACTAATAAACCTACTTATGGAACCCTGAAATGAAACCCTAGCTAGCTAGCTGGAAAAAAACCTGCAGCTGATGGTAATCATGACTATAATCATAGGGTTTGTAAAGTCAATCAAGGGTGAAAGGCAGATCTGGGAATAACAGAAATAGACAGTACTGATTCTTGAAGCCATCATTAACAAATCATTGGGGCATACATAATTATTACTTAGTTAGGAAAACTTAACAGAATGACTGACAAAAAGAAAACACATACCAACAAACCCCTTTTAACAAAATCTTTCTTAAAAAGATCAGCAATGCTAGGTACCCCGAACTGGTATTTTTTATCCCTAATAAAAGTCTATTAACGGTCATAAATATTTCTAAAAATTTATTCGGAGTAATTTCAAGGTATATATTTTTTTGGGTACCTAGGACTTTTGTAAAAAGATACCCCCAGTTGAGCAATGATGAAAACTTTTCCCTTCCCCTCTTCTTTCCAGAGTCTAATAATAAGTCAAGATCCTTCATCATTACACCAATCTGGTCTTGCCCACCTACTTCAATTTCTCAACTACACCAAAAACCAAAAGAACTTGTCAGAAACCAGCAATATGTTCCCTGGGAAAAATAGCATATATAGACAATGGAGAGAAGAAAATAACGTCTCCGGATCGATTTCTGTAGCCAAGGATGAACACGATGCGGACGAAATCTGGAAGCAGTACAATTGGGGGGAATGAAGCCTGGTCCGACGACACTAACGCATGATCAGAGATCTCTCCGTGTTGTTAGATCACATGATCTGGTTGGTGGCCTCGAGCCAGACAACATTCCCCTCAAAAGATCAAAACTTCATATTCTTCTCCGCTTCTTGTAATACATACTATTCAAGAACCTCATCGCATGAGAGAGAGAAAGAGAGAGAGAGAGATGGATCATGCGAAATTTCTGGATGAGAGAGATTGAACCAAGGGTCTGTGTGAGGAAGAAGGGGATAGAGAGACATGGAGATGATAAGTGAAGAGTGAGAAGAAAAGAAGGGTTTTTGTAAAGAGAAGGGACAAACAAAAAAGAGTCATAAAAGCAGAACAACAGACACCCACCACGACCCTACACATCTCTACACCCTACATCATGTTCTCTCTCTCTCTCTCTCTCTCTCTCTCTCTCTCTCTCTCTCTCTCTCTCTCCTTTGCCATTCATTCTACAAATTACCATGCTAACTCTATTTATAGAATGAATCCACCTCTCTCTACAAAACCCCGAGAATCATCATGACCTAATCACACTGTCATGACCTATTTAGATTAGGCTCAATCCAGCAATTTAATTGTGACTACAGATTCTTAGAGTTTTGTTAAATTTATTAGCATTTGATTTTAAGGCCCACCCAAGACGGAAAAAGAATCAAAATGAAATGCACCACCGAAACGCCAAGATAACATGACTAAATATGTCGGAACCGCTATGTAAGGATCACCAAGAGAAATGGACTCATGATTTTGTAGATGCACTTAAGAACAGTGATCTGCCATGGGAGAAAATTAATAATTTAATTTGATAGGTTTTTTTTTTTTTGCTCGGCATTTAATTTGATAGGTTGGGTCAACAAAAGCAATAATAAAACAAGTTCAAATAGAAAGCCAATAAAATGCTAGTTGAAATTCTTTTTGGGTTAGAATTGTTGAGAGAAATCTAATATAGCTTTAAATTTAATCGCATGATTCACTCATGAATTACTTCATGTTTGCAATATAGCCGAAGATCGATCATGATGAGATGAAAACGCAAATACAAGTGTAGGTTTTATATATATTGATAAAGCTGAAACTATATAAAACATCGCAAAACTATGCTAAAACAACATGAACGAGTCTTGTAATTAACCTAAGATTAATATTCACTACCATAAATATCCTAGAGAACAAGACCACATTGTGTTCCATCAAACAATCCCCTCAACTAATCAATGCCAAAAAAGTAGTATCTATAACAGTGTGTTTATACATATTCAACCATTAAATAAAGCGAAACTCTCGATAAATATAACAATTTTCACGCGATTCAATGATAAATATTCATGATTAATTGATAAAAATGCAACCAAACACCACTATAGATAATTTTGGTTCCAAATTTGAACTGTCAAACAAGTCAAAATCAGTTTTTGGCTCTTTCTTCCGGGGTGCAGTACTATTCAGCAATAATAAATGTGTTACATGAAAAAGTAGCCCTCGTTCAATGCGTAACTTCTTTTTCTACGCTCCCCCGGGAAATAATATCGAGAGAGCTCCTGTCGGTTTACGTGTTTGTTCCTCACATAATTGACTATGGTTTGATTTTTGGGGTCAACTCGTGCGAAAGTAAAAATTGTGAATTTTCTAATCTCAACATGAATTATCTCTTTTTAATCAGACGAAGAAAAAAATTACTCCATTCGTCCCTTATTTAAAGTCCAGTAGTATTTCATTTTGAGTTGTCCCTTAATAAGTGTCCATTTTGCAAAATTATTGGGTAAAAGTTGGTGCATTGTCTATTTTGTCCCTAAAAGTAGATTCCATTTTGAAAAATTAGTGAGTAAAAGTATAATGATATGGGTAAATAGGGAAAATGGAATAAAAAATTGATGTGAAAGGAATAATGATAATGTCTTTTTAATAAATTGGAGTTACGAAACATGACATTTAATTAAGAACGGAGGGAGTAACTAAAAGTGTGCATAAACTGACCCCACATTAATGATAAAAAAAAAAAAAAAAAACTGACCCCACATTTTTTACCGTGGAATCAAACGAAAATATGTAGAGAGAGAAGAGAGAAGGCTACTCAGAGAGAGGACAGAAATGTGCCAGAGAGTTCTCAGTCACACAGTCAGAATTCCTTCAAAAACAACTCAGGTGCCATCAGGTCCACTGATACCAATATGGTCTTCCCTTTCTGCAACACACTTATTTTCATTTTTACGTATTCACCCATTTTAAGGATTAGAGTAATTCTGAATTCTAATTTAAATTTTGTAGTCTGATAGCCCTCTTTTTTCCTTTTACTTGACGTGATTTGGAGTTTAGATTCTCGATTCAAGTTTCCTCACATTTGAGAAAAAGGTTGCTGAGTTTTTTGTTTTTCTTCTTGAGAGGTAAGGTCGCAGAGTTCGAGAAAATAATTCTAGCTGTTCATTTTGTTTAGCTTGTAAAGTTTTTCGCGTGCGTATAAGTTACATCGATCAAATATTGACAACATACAAATCATGAAAAAAATTGACGGTTAGTATGATTGTGAGAATAAACTTCAAGACAAACTTAACCTAATTAAGTGGCTACTAATAAAATGAACGGTTCCGACCGGAGTACTTTTTTTTTTTCAAGATGGAGTTTATACCAAAGTTTGTGGGTCATACACCCACGTGAGAGTAAGTGCTAGTGTGTTGGTGAAGAAGAGTTTTCCATGGTTGAATTGTCACGAAGAAAATGTATACAAAATTTACTCTCTACCCAGAATGACTTTTCTGTCCAACTAGACAATTGTACGAAGACTGATTTCATTGTATTAGGTCCATTTTGCTGATTAAAATACTTATTTTTTGAATTAAAAATAATATATTATGAACAAATGATTTGTCTCGTAAAACAAAAAAATAAGTACTTCGAAAATAAGAACATTAGCGGAATGAGGCCTTAATATCATAGTAGAAGTTTTGGCTACTTGAAGAGTGGCAATATATGTCCCTTTCAGCTCATGGTCACAGTGTTCTAAATTCCCAACTACTAAACAAGAATCAAATTGAATGTAGTAGTTCAACCAACTAATCTCATAAATTTGCACTTTTGAATATTTTCCTCATAAGCGAATTGCAAATTAAACCAAACAAAAGATAATTGTAGAAACCCGTGTTGCAAAATAATTTTCGCACTAGCTGACATGCTTAACTATTCACCTAACCATGTTGTTTAAAAAGTTAACCTCAAATTATACAATAGTTGGTCGAAATCTCTTATAAATTACTTTACTTTTTTCCATTTCTCCGATGTGGGACTTATATATGGGCTTGGGGTCTCACAATC
>JAOTQK010000012.1:24680643-24691424 GCA_025642025.1 Rhododendron ferrugineum | reverse complement strand
AATTCGTGTTCTCGAGTCGTGTCATTTTCGTGTTTCGTGTTAGAAATGTTCAACCCTAACCCGCTAATTTCGTGTCCAATTTGTATCGTGTTTCGTGTCCGTTGCCCAGCTCTAAATGGAGGTGCCTAAACGGGCTAGCACGACCACTGTGTGCTATCCTCGCCTTCGGGAGGTCAATATAGTTTACCCGAGGAATTTTGCCCCCTCTGTTGCGATGGGGCTAAAACTCTTCTACTTTATCTGGTCAAAACCAAGCACTCAACAAATTTGACCAGTTTGCAAGTTCACAAAACTCTGTACTTAGTCTATCCACCAATTCAATTTACAGTCAAATGGCCGCTGCTTCTTATTCCATCTAGTTGAACATTGTTTTAAGTACCAAGCACATTGTCTTGCTTGCTTAGGATTTGAGCATGTACAAAGCACTAGTATAGTTCAAAAAAGAAGAAAAATGTATTTACAATTGGGTTTCTAGGAATGAAAGAATTGCCAAGCCAGCAGACCAAACATCATCATCCGATACATGCTCTGCTGGTGAATGACTAATGCCTCCGCGGCAGCGAACAAACAACATTCCAACCTGTTCAAAATATCGAAAATGTTAAATATACACCAGGAAAGCCAATAGGTCCGAGGAAGACCGTTTACTTAGCTTAAAAATTGAGTTCACAAGCTTTTTGGTAACTCAAAATGTTTAGGTCAACTTATGCGAACCTTGACTAATCCATGGAGGGCCAATCCCACTGTCCGCTGGCGGTATTAATTCTATAGGGTGATTGGTTCGACACTTCCACCACTTTGAAATAATAAGCTTTCTATTTCTACAGCTAAAATCTTGGAAGCTGAGAGTTTTTTTAAGCTAGGTTTTCAAAATGAAACACATGGGTGGCGGCTCCTGGAGCTTTGTTTGATTGGGTCATTGTGCACCTTTTTTTCTCGAAAAGTTGAGCAAAATCGGAATGGGAGGTCCTGCTGCTGTGAGGCCCATTTCTGGCCAATCCCAGGCCTATAAGTTTGATCTGTTTTTATTTTTATTTTTATTGGTATAAGTTTGATCTGATTTTACCATTTTCTTCAGCTCGTCGAGTTGGTGAAACATGCCAAAATCACATACATTGGATACAAATAAAAACAAGCTTAGTTCACGTAGGTACCAAAATTCGAGTACAATGATTATTTGCAGTTATCACCAACTCGACAGTGAAACAAAACGAGTGGTTCACGGAGCAACTCCAATCTCTACTAAACGAAATCGTGCCAGAAAAACATATTTTTTAAGTTGAACTCAAAGCCCCCCAAACTTCCAAAAACGAAATTGTGCCAGAAAAACCTTTTCTGTTTGAGTTGTTTACTAGATTGACCCCAAAGCAGCGAAAAAAAGGTTAATCAAATTATGCAGAAGACCAGAGAGACCCATCTCCCAATATCCAATAGCTACATATTGTTCCATTTAGCTTAATGGGCCACATGAGAAATATTAGAACACTTAGGCTGCCCCTGGGGCTAGCATACGATGTGGAAAGGAACAAACCTTAGTGAGATGAGACATGGCCATTGCGTCGTGTCCTGCTCCGCTCATCAGTACCGGCACATCATCTGAAACCTCACCCGCCATTCTCGTCATTGCAGTATAAGCTGCAGATTTCAGCTGTGAACTCAATCCAGTATCACAAGCCACTGCATTGGCATCGTGCTGAATGAAAACCATATATGATTCAGTCATCCATTTCATTTCTGTTAAAACACGAAAATGACACAGAATTATCATACCTTACGCTCAATAATGCAGGAAACAGAGCGCCGGTCACATATTTGATGCATCCGGTTAGATAATTCATATATGACAGCCTCCCGTCCCATATTGTCCATTGCTCGTATGTCAACAGTGAAGATAGTCTGCAAGCATATTGTTCAATTTCCCTCCATTAATGAGTACATCAATCTTTCATATTGTGCTTTTATCATGGATTTGCAGAGGAACTCAAAGGGAAAATGTACAAGATAAAGGAACAAAATAAAAGACAACGGCACAAACAAGCTAAATTTATTTATTTGCTTATTCTATTCCCTTTTCCTTGGTAGTCAGAATCCAGACACAGCCTTTCTCATAATAGAATATCAAAAAAATGGCTATTTTCCAACTTTTTGTGGTACATTTTTTAGCTCAAATTTGTCTTTTCTGAACTTTATTCAGATTTCAGTTCTAGGTCAAAGTCTTTGGATCAAATGTTTGTCCCGACAAGAGCAATTTGAAAAGAAAATAGAATTAAAAAAAGTTCACTAAAGATGAATATAATCCAAAATTTCTAGCTTATTTAGTCTTTTACGAACCTTTTTCAAAATACAGTTCGTATTTTCGTTTCTTGGAGACAAATTGATAATTCCT
The DNA here is from genome assembly GCA_025642025.1 of Rhododendron ferrugineum. NCBI lineage: Eukaryota > Viridiplantae > Streptophyta > Magnoliopsida > Ericales > Ericaceae > Rhododendron > Rhododendron ferrugineum. Next base: position 24,689,038 of record JAOTQK010000012.1, on the reverse strand, counting down.
TATGTATTGAGCACGAATTGAAACAATATCATTAACGACCTCCAAAAACAAAAAAAACAAAAAAGGCCAAAGTTGAGTTAGTCCAAACTTAGTCATGGACAGTCACAAGAGATTTGAGGACTTGCCTCTCCAGGAATGACATTACTTGCACTTGGCCAGCATGATATCTCTCCAACAGTACATACAAGGGATCCCGCAAGAGATTCCGCTGTTACCCCTTTGCAGTGACCATCGTAAGATAGAAAATCATCTGGATGCTTACAAAGACTCTCCAGAAGCACTATTAATTCAGCGGCAGCAGCCATAGGATCCTGCCGCATAGACATAGGGACAGTTCCAGCATGTCCCTGTGAGCCCCTCACTGTTACCTGCAAAGTGATGGCATGCAAGTCTATTCCTGTAACTTGAGTCTGTGATCTACTATAGCAGATTTAATAGGTTAGATTTGTCTTTCAACACAACAAACTTGCAACAATTGACATTAGACCTATGTTACTTGGACAGTGGTACAACTATTGGCTGCGGGGGTGTGCATCCAAGCATCAGACCTTGGCAAACATGGATCATAGGATATTAGATATGCATCCAAATGAGTAAGGAGATTCGGAACTGTATTGCGCATTATACAATATTTCCAGATAATATGTTGTAAACTTTCGAGAAATCTACTTGAAATCCAATGAGATTAAAGACAAGTAAGAAATTTCTCTCCCATGGAAAAAATAATAATAATTCTCTCTCCCATCCATGTGAAGCTGATGTCTTATATGTGGACATGGGTACCAAGGGGAAAATAGAAGAGTCCATGTAACACTGCATTTGACAATCATGGGAAGTAGATAAATCGGAACACAACCAGGCAGAATGTTTGGGGAAAAAAAAAGGCTGCCAAAAGGGGTTTCAATACAGAAGGTGGATAAAAGGATTTCAAATTTGGCCATCAGAGGCCCTATCATGCAGAATACACAGAGAAACTGAAATATACACTCCAAAACAGTTACAGAAAGAGACAAAGTGTGCATGAAGCAAAAGATACGGATACAAAAAGACTCCGAAGGCTATAAGGGCCTGACGGACAATAATGCTTTGGGTTCAAACGACGACTATTCAATTGGCTTCCGTTCAATAAAAACTAGATCACTTGATTGAGTAAAAGAAATGTCTGGCCAAAGATAAGAAAATCAAGTTGGCGCAATTCATTGACGTGGAAAATTCCAAAAAGAGAAAGGTTTTGATCCACTGGTAGTATGACAAACACCTTTAATCTTGTCTGTCCCGCTATGCCTTTCACCACACCAAGAGGAAGGCCAACCGATTCTAGCACAGGTCCTTGTTCAATGTGAACCTGCAGCAAAAAATTAGCAAAGGCAAAATAGGAATTCACATTGCCAAGAGCAAAATGGAATTCACACATCCATGGTGTAGAATTCCAGAACTCAGTACATGCTGAAATACCTCAATATAACCCCAAACAGACTCTGGATTATACTTGAGCTGAAAGAAGCTTTCCTCCGAAATTTCTATATAATTCTCCTTTAGAAGATTTTGCAATGTTACACCACTGAAAAAGGTCTACCCATAAGTTGACTGAACACAAGAAATTTCAGAGATAATTATGTGAGCTAATGATGACAACCTTTTGTCCTGTATCTGTAATGCTGAAACCGGTAAAACACCAGCAAGAGCAGCACTTCCTAAAAAGGTGGATTGAAATCTAACTCCCTCTTCGTCACTAAATGCAATCATCTGCAAGGTTCAAGAGAATGAAAAACGGCATTGTAGGTCTCAGTTAACTGTCACAAAACCCCACAACTACGCCCTTCTATAAAACAAATGGTCCTAATTGATCACACTTCCTCAGTAAGTGAATTACATGCAAGATTCAAGAGCAGGGAAAGGACGACAATAAGGCTCCGTTTTTTCCGACATAGACTAGTTTCCAGTAAAATAGATTTATCCTTTTCTGTTGTTTTGTTGGACAACACGTGTAAAATATTTTTCAACAGATAATGTTTTCTGTTGAAAACTGAAATCCGACTTCTGTTTCAAATCTCAATAAGTCATTTCTCATGGCTTTAGGTTGGCATGACAGGACTATAATCGTGACAAGGATGTTGGTGGTGATGCAATATTTATGCTCCAACATGGGTTGGGTACAATTGTTCAAAGAGTTGTGGAGTTGGGAGCAAAGGTTTTGATGAGTTTTTAGCTTCTTAGGTCGGTCAACTTTGTTCTAGAAAATTCCAACTGGCTACTTAACACAGGAAAAATCTAGGAAAGTAATTTTTGTGCAAAATTGTACTAAGGTCCCAGTTAAAGGTCAATGATAACCACAATATTTATGCCTTAATTTATTAATTTATCCAAAGGGCCTGCTCAAACAGTAATAATAATGGCCTCAACCCTGTGATCAAGGACAACAAAATCACTTTGAGTACATATGATTTGAGCAATCATTAACATTGAAGTACGTATCAAGCCTTAGAAGAATGAACGGTCAAGCAGTTAGTAAGGTATTATATCTGCCAATATCAAGTGTTTTTTCTTTTGGTTTACTCACCGAAAGATTTTCTACTTTATCGCCAGGATCTAACAATCTTTGCTTGTTCGAAAAACTATATATAGTATGGTGTTGACAATTGTTAAAATTATACTTCCAAACTTCTACAGCATCGGTAATCACATCCCTCAGATGGTTCCACTAAATAACCCTTTGGCAAGAAGTTGTACATAACACAGGTAAACTTCAGCCTATGAAGCACCGACACTTTTAGAGGTCGACGTATCGCAATGTCCGGACACGCGGGGACATGCGTGGGACACGGGTCCGACGTGCCACGTGGCGTGTCAAATAATTTAATTTAAATTTTTGAGGGGGACACAGATGGGGACACAGCGGAGGTCAAACTATAATTTTTTTTTAAATTTTTGGGGGTTATTACTATGGATGTTTTGTTTTCAATTGGGTTGTGTAGAACTTATGGATGTCTTGTTTTGTTTGAATGGTATTGGAACTATGGATGTTTCGTTTTGTCCACATTTTGCCATTTAAACTTGGAAAAAAATTGAAATAAATAAATAAATAAATAAATAAATAAATAAATATATATATATATATATATATATATATATATAGTATGAGTCCCCTTCTACTAAGGTCGCCCTTAACTTGCTAAGTTAAGGACCTCATGAGTTTGACATTGTTCCCGATCAAATTTTGATGATCCGAACCATTCAATGTGTTTAAAACGTGATTTTAAGGGTATAAGCGCGAAATCGGCAAAAAATATGACCGGAAAGGGCTTGAAGGGCTTGATCCGAACAGTTTTTCATAAAAATGCATTTATAGCATTTTTATGAAAAAGCTCAGATCAAGCCCTTCCCGGTCATATTTTTTGCCGATTTTTTGAAAGTAACCTTAAAATCAAATTCTGCACACATTGAACAGTTCAGATCATCAAAATTTGATCGGGAAAGGGGAAGTCCTTGACTTAACAAGTTAAGGGCACCCTTAGTAGAAGCTTGGTGTATATAGTATATATAAATAAATAAATAAATATACACGTGGCGTGTCCCCCGCCGTGTCCGTGTCCCCATTTTTTAGAATTCCCGTCCGTGCATCATAGACTTCAGCAATTCAAAATTACCATAACAAAAATATAGTAGAACCATGAAAAGATCTGCTCAGGTAACTTTTCTACAAGCATACTATGATAAAATCATTTCCGGTATTAACTACCTCAACTGGCCGCTTTAGTTTTCCTAACTGCCCATTAACATTCAAAACCTTCATCGCAGATAATGCAGAAATTATACCGAGCGCACCATCAAAAATCCCCGCATCAATTACAGTATCCTGCAGAATCAGAGAAAAGTCGAGCACAGGTGCCGATGTATGTTACTCATACTAAATAAATTGAATGGAAAAGATAAGATAATTAAACTTAGAGATGTAAATTACTGCACCAAATGAGAGCCGATTAACAGAGCTTTGGAGCTCGCATTCATCCCTTCAACACGACCATGAATGTTTCCCATTTGGTCCACCCACCTAGATAATAGCCATAATAATAATCAACTTTCTGGAGAACACTCACTAAGAGTGATGGTTACCTACCAAAAGAAAAAATAAGGGCCCGCTTGTTTGATTAGACCAGTATTGCAGCGATATCTAGTCCCATAAGATATGTAATCCTCAGGGAATATTTGTAATGGTTTTAATGATACTGCATCTCCCAAGTTATTATACATCCCCTTTCTCAGTGCAATTTCATATCTATCATACATTAACCTGACCACAAAAATTTCCACCAAACGTAGAATATGTGGTCCCCAGAATTTATAGCCCATATGCTCAAATCTGGGCAACAGACCCTAAGAGTGATCGAAGCTAGAAAGCTCACGTTCTCAAACCAGCTTCCTCCATCCAGCCACGAATAAGACTTCCTGCTCTGATTGAAGCTGGGCTCAAGTACGTCCTCTCAAGATAGCCATCAGCATCACTTACCTGTCAGAGTAGGAAACTAATATAATCACAGGTAAATAACCACATTTAGTCCAATATGATATGTGAGAAGAGTATAGAGATAACCATCACCATCAACAACCCGTCAAATTGAATAAAGTGTGTCTATAATAGCAAATAACAACTTATGTTCTCCATTTAAAAACCAACACTAGCATTTCTTAAGTCGGCTTCTGAGAAGTGATACTTTCTCTCATGTTAATTTTCCTATTTCATAGACAACATCTTTTGCTAGTAGGGTGCCTGTTCCCCTTCCAGAGTCATACTCACATGACACCTTTTACCTTGGTTCTACCTCCTTTGGCACTATTCTCTAGCTCAAATGGTTATAGTGTTCCATTCATGAAAAGAGGTAAAGAATTTTTTCAAATGCGATCCCCTGTGAAACCACAAGTTTGGATTTACAACCTTTGGCTTCCTTGTAGTGATGATTTTAGTTAAGTTGTATCACATATGAATGATGCATAAAATCAATCTCTTGTGAACCATTTGGCTTGACAAGATTTCTTATGCAACATTGTCTTAGTTCAGGAAAGACCTCCGTCAAAGGTGGACATGCCAAAGCACTCAAATGGCTTCCAGGCCAAAAGACATCTATCCATAGGGAACAACCATTCTATGTTTTGACTTGGCAATATTCCTAATATCATTCAACCTTGCCCTATGGCACTGGTTTTGAGTCATCAGAATTAGCCTCCCTAAGAAACTGTGGGGATAAGGATTCCAACCTACTGCCTCCCCTTTGATAATGTAAGCAAGGGCCTTGTGCACTATCTATGTTCTGATAGAACAATTACTTAGTTTCAAGGAAACTATATCCTCCACAACATTGGAAGCTGAATACGCAAAAAAATGTTTTAAGTTCAAATTTTGGAAGTTTACAAAAAAAAAAAAAAAAAGTAGTTTAAGCATATGATAAAGTGAAGTATGGATTTGTACCTTTCCAAGCTCAGTAAGTCTCGCCACTGCCTCAACCCTTAAAATTTCCGGAAACCAATCATTACTGATGCCTTGTGTATCTTCAACACCTAATCAAATAAAAGAGCTTTTTAGAATATAGAACAATTATAAGATGATGTGCTGATTGCGGCATTGTCTGTTACAATGGCCGTCAGTGTTCTAGAAGTCTCTAGGCGCTAGTCGGTCGGAAGAGTAGTGCCTATAGCCGACTAGTCGGCGCCTAGGCCGATTTTTATCTAGGCATTGGACCCCAGCCTAGCCCCTAAGAGCCAACTAATCGGTTGCCTAGACCGGTTTTTAGAACAGAGACAACCGCAATGGTAGTTGTTGCAACTTAATGTAACAATATTTGACAGTGAGACCAGGTATCATTTGACCATCTCAAAAGATATTATTCCTTATTTTCTTTCTTCTGCCTTGCACCTACTCAAATGTTATCCAACCCAAACAAGGCACTTGTCCTCGTTTAGAAAATTCTTTACTGCTATGATTCACTCACCTCAAAATTAGAGTTTGCTCATTGAGGTGACTTATATGAAATGGAACTTTTTACTCAAAGTTGTCTTGGCACATAAATTCCAAGCAAGGACTGGAGATGCTATAACAAGATTCACTTATATCTCCTTCAATATTCAAGCTAATCCCATTTGTTTTGGCAGTTGGCACAGAAAAAATGACATGAAATGAAAGGAATAAAGCATTTGATAGCAAACAAATACAAACTAATTTTTCCAAGAGGTCGCAAGTTCGAATTGATGAAGGCCAAATATTCCAAACTTTGGGGCCACTGGACCCGGTCGTTAACTTCACAGTCCAAAATTAGTCGAGGTGACCCGGACATCCGGTTATAAAATCAAAAAGGCAGATACCAAGCAAAAGGAAACATGGTTATTTCATCGGACCCAAAACCAAAAACCCAAAAACAAAGAAGAAAAGAAAGCGAATTTCATTACCAGAATCTTTCCCAAGATGAAGAAATTACCAGAATAGAGGTGGGTAGAAAGTGCGGTTGATAGCAGAGAAAGCACAAAACAGGTAGAGAAGATGGGTAAATGGTGAGTGATCACCATCGTCATTTGGGTATCGGATAAGGTTTTGATTGAAGGCGATGAATGGTGAAGAGAGGGCATGGCTGCGAGCTAGCTAGCGGCGAAACAAGCAAGAAAAAGCAAAAGCAAAAGCAAGCCACGCAACTCTCACCACCTCTCCACTGAAATTTTGGCCTTCTCAGTAGTCGTGTGGGTTTGTGGCGGGTGACGTTGGTGTGGGTCCCTCCGATCCCCAGATTTCGGAAAGTATACAAGTAGTCCCAGTGTCCCAGATTTCGGAAAGTATACAAGTCGGCCCTCGCGTTATTCCAATATTGATCTTTTGTGTGTGTGTGTCTGTGCACAGAGGTATGCATACACGGTGCATAGCTCCTCTTCAATCTTCACACTTTACCCCTCTCTAGTCTCTACTTCTCAAAACTTCACTGTTGTGATTTTCAAGTGAGGCCCATAGACCATGGCAATGATTTATATTGTTCGTGAGATACAGTGAGATTCTAAATAAAAATAATAGGAGTATCCAAAATATAAAATCAAATTGATCAAATGCTAATTAACTTATAGTAACATTTACAAGTAGATGCATCAGAAGAAGTTCCTGTTTGGAATCTGTTGTCTCGGTTTACACCAACAACAGAACAATTCAAGATATCATATTCATTGGTCAGCCAGTAAACCCGATAGGCTTTCACAAGGAAATGTTCAAGGCCAAAAGTTATCTATCCTATGCAGGATTATCCGTTGTGCTCTCTTTTCCAGATCTACCTTGTACTTCGCGTCAGATCTTGTGCCAACTTCATTTATAGGGGACTGTTGGAAAATTGTGAATGACCATTGGCCTTCTGAGGCTTTTTGCTTTCCCGGACTCATCAATTTCCCTTATTCATGGTAGAGGTTTTTTCCTTACTCATTGTTACAAATTCATGGCTCGTAATCAAGCCTATGGAGCAGCTTAAAGGTTTTCTTGTGGCTATAGAATGGGCAGCAGTCCCATCTCAGACTCAACACATCAATTTCGAGTTCCATACTACTTTTCCCGAATTTATTCTTTGTGTGAGCGAGAGGCAAACGCTAATTCAGTTCGCCAAGGCTACTCACTGTGGTGTTCTGTGGGTAGTGGTCCGAGCTGGATCAATTCTGGGAGACAGACGCCGATTACCTCAATACCCTTCTGTAGGCGGTGAATCTGTTTTAAGGACACCGTGTGAAACACAAGTTTCGGTTCACAACTCTAAATTTTATTCGGTTCACTTTTCTGTATCGATATTTGTATCGCTTTCAATTCAATTGTAATCCGTAACGTTCAGCTTCTGTTATTTTGGAATAGAATTGTATTATGGAAATTGCCGATTGAATTTTCCCAACAACTAGTTCATCTAACAGATTTATAGTTTTTTGGTCATATCTTTCATAAATCTTCTGAAGATCGAAAACTGCATCTCATCCATTATTGTGCTCGCAAATTTGAATGCAGCAGTTGCTTTTAATTTTTTTTTTGTGTGGATAACACAGAGTGTCCCCGGACCAGTTTACGCGCACCACTGGATAGTAAATCTCTACGGCCCCCCACCAGCTTATGGGATGTTCTTATGGAAGCCTATGAGGTAGCCCTTAGCGTGACTCGAATTGAGGACCTGGGAGAGCAAACCCCAGGCGTTAAACAACCGAGACAACCGCCTTGGGTTCATTTGATTGTAATCTTTCTTTCTTTTATCCGCATTTGCTTGTAATCTTGGTTCTTAACATAACATGATAGGCTTGGAATGTCCCATATATCAGTCAGTATGCCATCCCAAATATTTCAAAGTAACGTAAATATGATTTTTTTTTTGGAAAAGAAATATTGTCTGGTACTGGAATT
>JAOTQK010000012.1:24559272-24570726 GCA_025642025.1 Rhododendron ferrugineum | reverse complement strand
GAGACTTCCAAAGAGAAGGATGGAAAAAATGGAAAATGCTTCGCAAGTTCCTTTCTTTTTATCTTTCCCTTAAAACTTTGTATGTTTCCCCACCTTCACTGCATTTCATTTCTATATATCACCGATCAACAATGTGTTTTGAATTGGGAATCGAAGATAGAGCCAGAATTTTAATCAAGTAGCGTCGAATATGTACACAAAAAATAAAGAGTTAGAAGGACTTGAAAGCTAATAGTAATTTGAAAAATATTTAAAAAACATCCTAGTATTTGCGGGATTATAGAGTTTAGTCGAAAATCTAAAAATTTCCACTATAGGAATAGAATTTTTTTAATCATTGCAATGGCGCCGCACTCGTTAGCCACTCCGGGGCTTCGGATTGGGAGATGCTGCCAAGTACGGGGTGCTTGGCAGAGGTGCCGAGCGGTCCATCCGGCAGCTTGTTTCAACACGGACGGCTTGTCGAGCGGTGTCAAGCCGTCCATTGCCGAGATGAACGGCTGGATGGACCGCTTGGTGCTTGGCAGCATCCCCGGGTCCCGGGCTTCATCCTTGACAGAGACTTTCCGAGAGACTTCTAAAGAGAAGGAAAATCAATGGAAAATGCTTCACAAGTTCCTTTCCTTTCGTCTCTTTCCGTTAACAAAATCTCTAAACAAATCAAACAAAACAAAATTTAAGAGATCATATCGAGGTCAAACTCTTGTCATATAATTATATATTCATGGGAAACTCAGCACTACTCAGCCTCTCCTAAACATTCCATTCTCACGTCGAGTTGCATCCAACTGTCCCACGTGCAAAATATTGGTTTTGGAAGGTCTTCCTCACTCTGCCCCAACCAAATAAAAATCATTGTCAAACCATTAATTTATTTTCTCAAATTTTGACATATCATTAGTAAATCCTTTCTCTAATATTTGTATTCTCTGTATCTTGTGCAGATCTCTGACTGCAAACTCATACCACCATTTTCACTGAGTAATTATCCAGTAGTTCGGGAGCACCGTCACGTGGTGCTCCGAACCACCTAAGAATTACGCATTCTTGTAAAGTCTATACACATAGTTGTGGACGCCAAGAGAATGTGTGGTTGTAGAGTGATCTAGAGCAACACGTGGTGACGCTCCCCGGACTATTGAATAATTTCACCATTTTCAGCAACAAAGTTTAGTAGTAGTAATTAATGTTGTGTTTGGATGAGTTTTTGAAAAAAAAAATTATGAGAGTAATGATTGGAAGTAAGGATAATTAGTGAATAGAAATAGAGGGAGAAATGAGAATAATGATTAGAGATAGGGATCATGAGTGGAGAGTACTGATTAGAAGTATGGGTAATGAGTGTTTTTTGAGTTGGAATTTTTTTTCCAAATTTTGATCCAAACAAGGCATAATAATTTGGGGTGCAACCCACCCCACATGCGATTTTGACCATCACCACCAATAAGCAGCTAATAATAGACTTCTTCATTTGGTGAAGCCTTCGTCTGGTCATTCCTGAAAATGCAGAGGGACATTTTTGTAAAAACGCCTCAAACTAGTCTTTTATATCTCTGCCTATCCATCTACAGACACTCAACATCAATAACAATTCCCCACTCCAAGTCCTCTCTTTCTCCTTCCTTAGATTTGAGGAAGAAGAATAGAGAGAGAGAGAGAGAGAGAGAGAGAGAGAGAGAGAGATTTGAGAGAGAAAAATAGAGAGAGAGAGAGAGATGGGTATCATTACAAGTCCAAAATACCAGTTCTTGTGTGCTCTTCTGTTTCTCCTTTCACTTCAAACCGAAGTTTTCGGCACCCAATACCAGGTTGGAAATTTAAATTGCTGGGGCGTACCCCCTGCAGGATACGAGTACGTCTACGTGAATTATTCCAACTATAACACCTTCAAACCTGGAGATTCTCTCTGTAAGTACTCATAACCCATTATCTAGTTTGATCTTGGAAACTGCTTTCCCTTCCCAAATTGAATCAATTTTCAATCACATTTCTCATTTTTCTGATTCTTGGGGTTGGATTTCTGTATCAGTGTTTAGTCAAGAATCAAGATTCAGTTTAGCCATTATCTACTTTTATCTTTAAACTGCTTTCCACTCCGAAGTTGCTTCAGTTTTGATTTTAGAACTGCTTGCCGTTCCAAGATTGCATCGATTTCCATTTCACTTTTTTTTCTGATTCATGAGGTTTAGTTCTCGTTCCGCTAAAGTTTTTATTTTTTAAGTATTTATTTCTCGATTTACGAGTCGCTCTCTCGTGCTCTTATTTTCTGTTTCGGTGTTTCTATACCACCATGTACTTTGATCTTAAAATCCAAAATCGCATCGATTTCCAATCCCATTTCTCATTTTCTGATTCATGAGGTTTAATTTCTGTTTCAGTCTGTTTATACCCACCAAATCAAGATTCAGTGATACCCATTATCTACTTTCATCTTAAAATTTAAAACTGTTTTCCACCTCAAATATGCATCGATTTCCGTTGACATTTTTCATTTTTCTGATTCTTGGGATTGATTTTCTGGTTTCAGTCTTTCTATTCCCACCAAGTCAAGATTCAGTGCTCCTAGTGACAGCAGAAGCGTACGCAACCTGCAACACAGCAAATCCAATCTGGTCATCCAACACTGGAAATTCTGTGTTCAACATAAACACAACAGGGGTGTACTACTTCATAAGTGGGGTGCCGAATAACTGCCGGAATAACGAGAAACTCCAAGTTTGTGTGCCTAACAATGGGACTTGTGCAACTTACACTGCACCTCTTCCACCACTTTCACCCGCATCTGCACCAGCACCTGCACCTTCTCAACTGAGATCGACCTCATCAGCGCCTTCATTCTCGCCTTCGTGGTCACCCCCTGCACGGTCGCCTTCATTTCCACCGCCTTTGTGGTCACCTAAGTCTTCTCCTTCCTATTCAGCATTGTCGCCTATGATTCGTTCTTGGTCATCGATGATAAGTCGTCCGATTGTAGTGGTGTCGGCCACCCTCGGATTATTGGTTTGGGCATCGGTCATGGAATGATTTGGAGGGTGAAGAACTGAAACAATATACTGAGATGATTTTTATAGTTTACTACTACAATTTATTTGATTTTTTTCCCAATATGTTCATCTTCCCTTGAGATTTGGATTTTGTAATTTCAATTCTATATGTTTGTATACTTTCTTTTAATATTTTAATAATAATGCGGGATTCCTTTTTGTCTCCAATGTTAAATGTTTTTACCTTTTGAGCTCGGCAATGGCTTTATGTTTCCCCCCAACTTTCTACAATGAGAAGTATTTCAAATTCGGAGCTCAAATCTTGTGTACTCAAATTCATTTTCCAGTGGGTATTTCCATGCATTCTTTCAGCCATTGAATCACATGAAGCGGTAATCCCGTGCATTTTCCGGCCATTGGATTACATGATAATCTTTTGAAGACTCTCATAGGCCGAATTCTCGTGTGATTCAAGGGCTAGAAATACACAAAATTCTGGTACATGCAAATCTGAGTACAGGAAATTTGAGGAGCCAATTCTGAAACCCTATTGAGACAAAAAGAATCAAATGTGAACCGACACCGCCCTCTTTTGCTCCTTTCTAAGAAAAGTTGGCACCAATTTCCATGGAATTGCCAATCAACCCTATTGAGGTCCAAAAAGAGTTGCTACATAAAGAGATGCGTATTCTAATGTGAAGGGACCTCTGCTCTATCGAGCAATTCGTTTTCTAGCTGGAAGTGATTGTCGTCCCACTGTCTCATCATCCCCTTGAGTCACGGCAACAAGTTGAAAACATAAATTGCCAACATAAAAAGCAACATCCGATTTCGCATTGAATTGATACCATTCCTCTTCTTTTCCCTTTCGTTTTTTGAAAAGGAGAAACTCAGTGTGAATCGAGTCTCGTCAAAACCAGGCCAGTTAGCCTAGCTGTTTACAGTTCAAATTCTATAGAAAGGAGCTTCATATTCGTTGTGATTTCCAAGAATTTTCTAATCTTGGTAATCCCTTCCCACTTGGGGCCGCAAACGAACCGAGTTGCTCGACCAGCTCGTGGCTCAGCTCAGCTCAACTCGCCTCGTTTAGTAATAGAGCCGAGCTCAAGCTAGAGTTCTCAACTCATTTAGTAAACAAGCGGAGCACGCTCAATTGAACAGGCTCACCTCATTTAAAGAGGCTCGTTAAGTAAATTAATCAGGCTCGAATCATTCACAGACGAGCCGAGCTCGAACAATACAAAGCTCGACTCAACTCGCTTGCACCCCTATTCCCACCTACATGACAAATCAACTGCAACTAAAAATACATCAAACTAAACATTGATCTCCATAATAAGAATACAGAGCTTGGAAGATCCAGATTGGAGGCAACCAAGAACAGGATGCACTCTATCAACTACTCCCAAAATTCAATTGCATTTATAACTTCATGGCACTACAAAGCGCCTCTCGCCCTATAAGGGAGCAATAATTCCAGTACAGTTACAGTACCACATAATTGAAAAGCCTGCATATCCTCCTGGTGGAAAGAAGAAGAGAGGAAAATCCCCTCTTGTTTTCACTGTGCTGCACTGATCACTACGATTAGGGTTTTGATTCTCAAAGGGAATTGTTGTCTGGATTCATACTCCACGTGTCCCGACCCTGCCTTTGAGTAAGTGGCGGTATGAAGAGGTTTCTGGTCTTAGGCTACAATTAGTCCTTCCTGTTCTTCTTCTTGTACCTCTTCATGGTTTTGTTTGAAATCTGTAGATACCATATGACGTTTTGATTATGAATGAAATTCAAGCGGATAAAAAAAAAACCGGAAAGCCAAAAAGGACCCCTACCCAATATTTCACCAAATGGGTGTAAATTAGAAGATAAAAGGGACCACAATTGGTACAATGCTACAGAGATCAGGTAACTGTATAGAGGTTGTCTAAACCATAAATAGTACACAAAACCTGAGCCTAAAATGGGACCGGGAAAGTAACTTGGTGCTTGATAGAATATCAAAGAGTTAGTTGGTCATCTCGATATCTGAGTTCATCGGCTTTTGCTCAGAAACGTAAGGTGCCACAGGAGCCATGGCCTCTGTAACCTGAGTAGAGGTTGACTTGGATTCAGCTCCCGCAGACGGACTCCTCATTTGAGCAGCAGTGCTACTGTCTACTTCCATGGCCGAAGCTCTTGGAGGTGAAAAGGGCTGCACCTCCACATCAGGGTAAGCAGCCTTAAACCGAGCCCGCAGACCCTCATCCACTAATCGAACTCCACCCAATTGATTACCAAGTGAGATCCACCTGATTAAATGAACATCAGCGAACATAGATCTATTTTTTCATACTTGCGGTTAAAAAGAGAATTTAGATAATAGCAAATGTAGACACAAGAAGAGATAAAATCCAACTGCATAGTAAGATGAAACCTGCCCTGGAGATAGGGTTTCAGAAAGTGGTAAAACAGGAGTATATGACACAAATTATGCTATCAACTTACTGCAGTGATGGGGTTTTCAAGAACGTGTGATGTGGAAAATCTAGACGGACAGTCTATAGCCCTTGTTACATATGTTCATAAGATCACTCAAAAAAAGGAAGGCAAATTAAGAAAGCATACCCTGCATGCGTGTTGTGCATGCGAGCAAATAGTTCCAGCTTTCTTGTTCTTGGACTTATCCTCTCCAACAAGGGGTACATCTGGAAAATGGCACGCACGATAAAACAAGCTAGACAACAGAAACAATCTTCATAACAAAACAAGGTTGAAGGAAATGGGCAAGCTGTTAAATGTTATGGAGTCCCCTAACCTCATCAGGTTTACGGCTTGTTTCTCGAACCTCAGCAACTACGACATCAGTATCAATATTCCTGTTTACTTCTGGATTACCCTTTATCCCAACAAGGCAGTGCTCCTTACTGTGATTAAGCCAATGGCCTGTCCTCCCTGTTCTGATTATTCGCTGAAGTTGATTGGTCTTCACCCAAATAAGCTCCTCAACACGTTTGTATCCCCAAAGTTCTAAACTACAAGTACAAAAAGTACATTTTAGCCAACCTAGAAAAATATGTACAAGAGAAAAAATACCTATCCGAATTACGGTACTCCATCCCAAATTGCTCGCTCCTTTTGGGCAATGGTGTCGCTTGAAAAATAGCCAATATTTCACAATCTAAAATGTTTTTTTTAAAAAAATTTTGAAACCTTCTTTTTAATAAAACTAATTGAGATCTATCAAACAAGATCCATATTACAAATTAAAAAAATATTGTTAATTAGAAAATATAGGCAATTCTTTGGGAGGCCCATAATAGTGAAAGAGACCAGCAATTTGGGATGGAGGAAGCACTATTTTAGTAATTCAGTGGAGAACCCCACAATGCCAATTGAATGGAAGACTCATGGCCAAATGTGCATGAGGTTGAAATAACAAAGCTCCTTCACGATTAAAAAAAATCAGAAATATAACAGATGCTACAAGCTTAAGGGTGCAGGGTCCGCTAACATCAATCTGCATAAATTTCACACCGAAAATATTTATGCTTGAGGGAAATCATAACCACGAGGAAAAGCCATTGGATACGGGGAATTTATGTTCTCTCCCCTTAGATAACTAGTAGTAAAATATAGGTTCCATGTTATAGGGCAAGAATTTCACCTAAAGGATGTCTCCGTTATAGTGATGAAAATCACAGCACCATTACAAACAGGGTATTTGTGGAATCAAAAATGAGAAAAAGACCCACATACTTGGTACGATATCCTGCCTCATGACGACTGCATTTTCAGCAGAAAAGATAATGTTGCCATGTTAGGCATCCCAGTATATTGATCATCATTAGTATACAATGAAATATCACAATTAGCCTATACTTAAAGTCTTAATCAATAACTGCATTATCATGTGCGCCTCATTGTTGTTGCATGTACAGATATATTTTCTTCTTTTTCTTTCTTTTCTCCCACTGCATGTCCAGGGGTCGACATGCGATATCCTAAAATGTCTATCCCATGTAGATATATGAACAGCAATGGCAACCTAAACAAAGATAAACACTTACCATTCTCGTCCAAGCTCCATTGCACGTCCAGTGACCCAAAGAAATATCAGACCATCAGTCTGCAGTGCAGGAACATTAAGAGTACGCATCTCATCATCAGCCATCGTCCCATAAGGTAATTCCATATGAATGTCCCACGGTGGATCTGCCATGATAACCCCAAATTGCCCAAGAATGTCCATTCTAAAATTACGGATATCACAGTTAATCCATTGTGGTGTACCAAGCTCCACTTCTGAACAATATTCAGCACGTTGCTTTAGAGGTTTGGGGGGAGTAAGTGCAGCCACGCTCATCATGTTCGGAGTCACATCTTGAGTATTGTCAAGCTCATAATGAACATATTTGCATGTCTGTAACAGAAACAAGGATTGACAATCAAACTTATTTTATTGTACCAACTACCAAATAAACTATATAATTTAAGACCACTTTCCATCTAAAAGGATTCCAATATTCTTTTGTAAGTGAAACCCTTACAACATTAACGGAAGGTTACCTTCATATGACGGCAAGTATCCAAAAAAGAGCAGTCCCCCAAATTGACGTCAGTATGATGAGCAATTATGCGTCGGAAATGGACCTGAAAAATCGTGGAAAGATTAAGACAAAGTTGCTGATCATAGAAATGGCAACCAAGGAACTTCCGTGACCCTCAACGTTACAACAGCTTAAAATAATGGTCACTGAGCAAATGCCACACAACTACATTGACTGCTCTTTTGAAGAATCTAGTTGAACTTGCAGTCATCACCACATTTTTCTCCCAGTTTTCAGCAAAAATCAATTGAAAGTGCGAAGGTAGAAGTTAAAGCTGATACTAAGATATGTCAACTAGATTCTTCAACCACACAGAAAGCGACAAAAGGTACAAATTCAATCTCGTCTGGGTCCTAAAACTGGAAGTATTCCCCATCAAAATTTTATCTTTTACAAGATCAACTATAATACATAAAGCTAGACTATATACTATTCCTTAGGAAAAAAGAAAACTTAGAAAAGAAAAAGCTTATATACTTTTCAGCTACCGTAACAACCCTGAGAAGATGATTGCTGCCATAACAGGCTAATACCATTTTAACCCTGCTGGATGATACGACGGTACTTTGCACAAGTGAGAACTGGTGATTTAATACATGCCAGCGTACATAAATAAAGGAGTAGGCGTAGGGGCAGTAATAAGAAAGACCTTTTGCATGATGGCACAAGGATTTTCAAGACAAGATTATGTATCATGTGGGATATAGCGAGGCAAAAGAATAACTTTATTTTGAAGGAAAGCTCCATGTCCCCGTTTCGGCCTCTCTGTTCTTGTGGTCTAGGGGAGATGTTCCCTCTTCCTTACTCTTTTGGATTTTTTTGGAAGGATTGTAAATCTAGATTTATTGGACTTGTGTTGTTTTGAGGGAGTTGTATCTCCCTATTCGCTAAGGGTCATAGATGGGTCGAGCCCCTTCTGGCACTTTTGTTTAATATATCAGCTCAGTTACTTAACAAACAAAACGAGTAAATGCTTACAACATAATACTCCTCACCCACCTTCTCACATGCGATAAAGGAACCAGATTGACGTCTGCAATCTTCTTTAGTCAAGGCTGTACAGTACTCCTTTAGTTGGGAACCACCTTTGGTTTTGAACTGAAACAAGATCCAATCACGACATGCATTAGGATGGATATACAGGCTACCAATATATGCGTGAGAGACAACATTTACGGATAAATTAAATGCTACAGCTCCATAAATCCCATGAGATGCTACATATGAGATAGATGGAAAAAAAAATCCCCCTTCCTTAGCTAAGAGCCTATTGTGCATCAACAGGAGCAGGAAGTTTTGAATTGGAAGACTGGAAAAACAGGATTCAGGCAGCATCATATCCCACCTAAAAGGAGACAGACAGGGCACAACTTGTTCTCTGGTTAATTCACCATTCTAAATGAATCTCCAGGTAGACGAACAATAAAGGGCACGTGTTGTCTTATGCTGTTCAATTCCAAACTCTCTAGTAATTCAGTAACTCAGAGATTACGTCAAGGGAGCAATACAGTTCGTCATGCATCATTGCCTTAAATTTCCTATTTTATATGGAGTACTGTATAAGAAACTCTAACTGGGTTCAGAAGCATCAGCAGTGGGCCTTCGGCATAATTTATGATAACTATTACGTACAGAAGCATGGTAATGTGCACAGAAATTGATTTGGGTCTCTACGCCTGCCCTCTCTGATGCCTTTCGACTTTGATTTGAGGGCATGGTTCTGCAGCAAAACGTCCCTTTAGATCCTCGGTTCTTGGAGGTATGGGGGGGCCATTGTTACTATCTAAGAACAGCCACTTTGTGCATATATTGCCAAAGGTTAGATCTGTCTCCATCCTCCCCCACCCATACCCCCAATGGTTGGGGACTAGATAAGTTTTGTTGTTGTTGTATTACTAAGCATGCATATTAAAAAAAGGGCAGCTAATCGAGTAATATGAATCTGACTCAATGACATTGCAACCCCGCAAATCTGCATGATATGAAGCTTAATCAGATCATATACCTTTGCAGCTACAGCATTTTCCCTTGCAGTTGGCCTGCGAATGAGGTCCAAAAGCTCCTCCCCGGTTTTTGATTTCTGCAACTCCTTAAAAGACTTCTTGTTCAACAAAGCCTCGAGATCCTTCAAATCATCCTCTTCCGTCCTAGTCTTCAACGCAATCGCATTTGAGCCACCACTCATTTGAGCATTTGGTCCCAATAGCGGCCTCTGAAGTGGATTAACACCCATTCCTCTCGGCATCACCATCATTCCAGGCCCCATACCTCTCGGCCCACCACCCCTAGGCCCCGGAAACATAAATGGGTCTTGTGGTCCCATCCACATTTCCTGCATTGGCCGGGGCATCAGCCCTCCCATTCTAAAACCACCACCATTAACCTCACTACCACCACCACCACCACTTCCTTGTTGAATCTGATTCATTCCATCATTCCAAGAACTCGTTTCACTCTGCTGTTGCTGCTTACTCTCAGGCAACTCCTTAACTAACTTACTCCTATCAATGCCCACAACCATAACCCTAGACTTCCCACTAACCACAAACTCCTCAAGCTCGACTCCCCCACTATCCTCCGCCATCGACCTCAGAGCCATCTCCACCGCTAGAATCGCCCCCGACTCCCCTCCCACCTCCCTTAGCGCCGCCTTCTCCCCGGCCGTCGCCATAGTATCGTTCTCCAGCTTCCTCAACACCGTCGACGAATCGATACCGGTAAAAGGCACCCTCTCCAACAAACACACCGCCACCATCGACCTCACCACCGACAACGGGCTCCCACTCTCGTCAATAGTGAACTTTTCGGGAGAGGGTTTGGGCTTGTGGTTCTTAGAGGGTAATTTGGGGATTTCGGGGGTGGTGGTTTCGGGGGGAGGTGGGGGGCGTTTGAGCTTGAAAATAGGGTTAGGGTTAGGGTTGGGGTTGGGGTTGGGGAGGGGAGTGAAGGGGCGGTTGTTGAAGGAAGAGACGACCTTGAGAGAGACGTCGAGGGAGGAGACGAGGTCGGGGACTAGGGTTTGGAGGGAGGCGATGAGGTCGAGTTGGGCGTTGTGGGCGGTCTCTATGCGGGATTCGAGCTGTTGACGCATGTCCTTGATTGCAGCCATGTCGGAGTTCCCGTCCGATTGAATCTCCATCTCTCTCTCTCTCTCTCTCTCTCTCTCTCTAATAAGCTAATCTTCTACAGAGAACTTCTGGAGCTGACGATGTTCCAAGTTCAATTGTAACTGGATATGGAAATCAAAAAGTTTCGAGGATTTTAAGGAGGTTTTATAAACGAACCAATAATAGAATTCCTCTGAATTTCCGTTTGACCAAAAAAAAAAAATAGAACTCCTATGTAAGTTCGATTTGTATTCGCCTGTAAAATTTTAGGTGAAAGTCCACGGAGACTCCTTAATTATACTTTTTTTTCATTAAGAATCCCTAATGTTTAAAATCACTCATACAAATCTCCTATAAAATAAAATAAAAATTAACTAACTCTATTAACGGAATGAGAGAAAAGAACGATTTAATCCTTGAAAAATCACCCACACTGACCCCTCATCTATAAAAATTATCCACGCTGACCCCTTCAGCTTAACGGTCTTTTTAACAGAAGGGTTCTAATTGGTTAACGGTTATAGTTGATGGGGTCTTATAGACAATTTTAAATGTTAGAGGATCTCTGTAAGAAAAAGTAATAGTTGATGGGGACTTAATGTACTTTCACCAAAATTTTATTGGGAGTGATTTATATAGGGCGCGGCTATTTGCAGCCCGTTATTTTCTCCCATAGCCCATTAAAAATTTTCAAAAATTTGACAATTAGTTACCGAAATTGAGATACATTTTCGACAGTTAGTTACCGAAATTGAGATACATTTTCAACATCCAATT
>JAOTQK010000012.1:24306732-24319507 GCA_025642025.1 Rhododendron ferrugineum | reverse complement strand
CTGTAATGAAAAATATTTCAGAAGATCATATATAACATTATATGATTCCATAAGTTAATCCAAAACCCTAACCAAACCAGATCTGCACAAATAGTAACAAATAATCGTAGATGTTCAACCCTAAACTAAACTCGACTTACCTGTTTGTGTTGAATACGACGGCGATCTCGTGGAGATTTGTGCAGATCTCGTTTGGTGACGCGCTGGTGACCTATGCCACTTGTCGACGGTGACGCGGAGGTGAGATGCGATGGCGAAGGCGAGGCTGGGACGAGGAGGCAGGACGAGATGCGACGGCGACGGGATCGGAGGTGGGTGGCGATGGTAACGACGACAGGAGGATGGTAACGACGACAGGAGGTTGGGACGAGATGCTTGTCCCAGCGGACTCCCCCCCCCAGGTATACATAGGGGCAACATATAGTAAGTTATATTGGTATTTTTGTAGGCTAGTGGACTTAGTGGGTTATGAAATTTAAAAGTGGACTAGATAAGTTTGGAAACTGCTATAGTGGACTATGGGAACTGCTAAAGAGAAACGTAAGGTCTTTTCTCCTTAACCTGGACTTTAAACCCGGGTTACCCATTTCAAATTGAAGTGTTCATGCCAAAATAGGCTGTTAATTAAGGCATTAATGTCTTTGAAATGCAAAAATGGTCTTAGGTGCTATAAACTCTTTTGGCACAGGTCCACATAGAGTTTTGCTGAGTTTTGCTCTGATTTTAATTCAAATCTCTTGCAAGCGAACAGTTAGATTGATCCCTTAGAATTAGTCGGTGTCCGCACAAACTGGCCCGAACACCTTATACACGTCTGCTAATAATAATAGCTAGATATATTGACCAACACTAGTCTATTAATATTGCAAGATTACTTTTTCATCGCCAAGGGCAAATGGAAGGCCATGAATTTTGTAATAATAGGTGCACATGGTGGTAGATTTTGACTTCAACTTAAGATTCCTACCTCCGGAATGCTCGGTGCTCCGTGAGCCCCCCCATACCCTTATTACAATTTGAACCATCCATCGTTCTTATTAGTTCAATTAAAAAGAAGAAGTACAATCATTCTTATTTCTTAATTCGCCACCTAAACTCTATTTTATAAGTAACATACGATCTTCCATCATTTGATCTAATGAATCGAGTTGCTAAGTAGACTCACTCCATTTCCAAAATTTTGTCCCTTGTCTCTTTTTCGAAATTTCCAATAATTCATGTTCGGTTCTTCTTCTTTTTTCCCTTTTGGTTTCTCTCGTGAAGATGAATTTGAAATTCAAATATATTAATTGGCCAAAATCTAGAAAAAGTTTCCCAAATTATAAGAGTAGCAAGCGTATCGATTCGAAGCGAATTTGGAGATCTTGTAGTGCAGCCTGCACTATAGGGGTTGTAGGGCGGCCAATTCGGCCGTTCATTTTGACGCCAACGATTCAGATTTAATCCGAGCTCCTACTGATCCGAGCTATCCATTGCCCAAATGAACAACTGAATTGGCCGCTCTACAGCTTTGTAGAGCAGCCCGCTTTCGAAGCATCCATGCTTCATAGGCAGCATGGACTCTTAAGATTTGGTAACTTAAAATCAGTTTGATTATCTGATTTTCTATAAGTCTATCACCAATTTGGTACTGTGCATATGTTGCTAGCCGATTCTGTTTGACCAAGTATGTGATTGTGCATCTGGTCGTGCCTTGCCACTTGCTCATTTTAATACTACCAAAACGGTACCTGTTGGTGCCATTTAGAATACTAGCAGCCTTCAATGATTGCCACACTTTTTTCTGTGGGTACCCCGAATCTAGCAGGGTCCCTCCTACTTAGAATTAGGTTTAGAGCATATCCAATTTCTCTGCCTGAGTTAGCCTTTTTTTGGGTTAGATTAGGCTAATCATCTCACCACCTCTCTTTTTTTCTTTTTTAAATAATCAGGTGTTCGAGCTAGCAGCATACGACTAATCTTGGAGCCACAAAATTAACGGCTGGGCAAACTTCTAGTAACCCCAAGAGTTCTTTTTCTTGGCGGTGAGATTCAAACCTCGACGAGCTCAAAGGAGTAAGCCTCTTACTGGCTGTCATGCTTTTACTCGACCAACCCAGTGAGTTATATCTAACCTCCTCCTTGGCTTCATTTATATCTTCCTAGTGCTATGGGTTGTGATAACCAATCATTAGTTGGAGGTTTTTTTTTTTTTCCTCTTCCTTTCAATGAATACGGTTGTCAAGTTCACCTTATCATACTATGGATGTACTGAATCTTTAGAAATGGAGTTGCATTAAAAAATTACACTCCACCAAAAGAAAAGAAAATGACACATATATGTAAGGATGGAGATTTAAGAACTATATTTTGACAGGGAATGATCCTATAGATTCCAAATTTCCAATACAAAAAGATTGGTTTGTTGATGGATCTAAGTTTCAGCAATTTGGTATCTGTATGTAGTTGATGACACCTGATGGCTCATCTCTCTTGTTTTTGTGCAATGGCTATTATTGAGAGTTCTAATTTGGGCTTTTCCTATAGTTCTAACTTGCATGAATAAACAAACATATTTCAGTACTGCTAATCTCCTTCACATTAGGCTTTTTGGTGGAAGTGTGCATTTATCTATCTGATTAAAAGGATCTGTACATTACCTACCATCAACTAATTAGACCTAAAGATAATATATGGTGGGTCTTATGGGATGTCACACTTCCACAAATCTAGAATATGGGTTTGAGAGTACTGGGTTCGGATCCTCTCCGATCCAAGTTTTGGACGGGACGGCCCAAATCTGAACCTTACATTGGTATAATCAATGATTTGGATTTGCTCCGAGACTCTTATCAGAGCAAATCCTAACCATTGATTGCAGCAATGGATGATCCAGATTTGGACCGTCTCCTCCGGTCCAAATTAACAACATGAGAGGATCCAATTCTTTGAGATTTAGGCTTATGTGCAACACCTTTGTGCATTTTGTTTATTGGTTAACCTTTTGCAAGTTCTTTAGTTCTTTCTGATGTTGACAAAAACAGAATTAAGTAACAGGCAACTAACTCCACCGGCTTTGCAAATGATTGTGTGATCATTGTCCCAAAAATCAGTGCTGACTCCAGAGCAAATCAAGAATTGGTGTCACTATCTTCAACCTAATCTGTACTACAAAATTTGCAATCTTCTGGAATCTTGTAGTTACATCCCAATCCTCCATTGTTGGGGCCTTGGGGTCTATACCTAATAGGGTTTATGTTCTCACCATTATTCTAAGTACTGTTGAGGGTGAACAATCTGGCTCTCATCAGTTACTCCAATTTTGCGAGGGTGAACAATCTAGCTCTCATCGGTTGAAATTGTGTGAGGCTCGTAGAATCAACACTCATTTTGGTATAAACGAGATAATTCTTCTGTGGGACTCACGCTGTCACACATTCTCCACTAAATTAGAGGAGGTAACGAGGGTGAACGATGTCATTCTTGGTTGTAATTTTGTAGTTCCAGACTAAGATAATGGATTTGCACAAAAGTGAAAACAAGGAATAAAACCTTTGTTTTTGAGTGAAACATACGATAGCGAACGGGGCTAAGTGATATGCCGTAGTTCTGGGATGTGAAAATACATGCGTAGGGGAGCATTCCACCTTAGAGGGAAGCACCCACGCGAGCAGTGGTGGACAAAGCAGAAGCGAGAATGTTGGCTTGAGTACCGCAAACATTGGTGAGAATCCAATCCCCCGAAGACGGGTTAGATGCTGGTGAATCCCCAACTAAGGGGGAGGCTGGGAGAGGAAACTCACTTCAAGCAAAAAAATCAACATTGCACATCCCACATTATACCCAGACCAAATAAAATATGAAAATCTGGAGCCCTCAGCAAAATAGAATAGATTTGAAATCATTTGAATATTATTTATACTTGTCACAATCAGAATGCAATACTTTCCAACTTTTGGGGCAATGACCAGAAACCTGGTAAAGAATTGATATACGTATATATATTCTGAATTGGTGTTCTCAAAATGTTAAAAGAAAATCCTTCATTTCCTTGCTCAACAGCAATATGAAGAAAATCTAAGAATTTCTTTGCTCACTAGCAATCTATCTTCAGGTCTTTAGGCCATCCGAATTCCTCCAAGAATGCCAAAACAACTCCGTTCGACCACCCGAATCCTGTCTGCAATATAGCAAACCAGAAACAGAATTGTATTAGCGAACCAAGTCGAGAAGCCATTTATTTGAACACGAACGAACCTTCCAATTCCATACAATTGGAGCAAAAAGTCGACACGAATCTCTAAATGTGTACGATGTTCAAGAAAATCATACCATACACGAATGCATACAAATGATATGTATCTTACGATTTGGCAAGTTTATAAGGGAAACTGATATTTCTTACGCTTCAATAAACATGTTTGCAATACATTTGTCGCCCCGCATGCGATGCACAATACATGATACCTAAAATTTTCTATTACACCATATCATATACTAGTTGAAAGCGTGAAAGTATTTTTTGGTATATGCACTTTTGAGTATAACCATAACTTCGTTCATATTTACTCTGGTTGACATATCTTACAACTAGGGAATACGGGATACGTATTCCAATATGATGAACCAAATAAGAAAGATGATACATGACTCGTATCCCGTTTTGAGAATTATGATTACGACAAAAACAAACTTGTTTACACAAAAACCTTAAAAGTAAAATGGGGAAAAAATGCAATCTCTATATTCCAAATATGATTTGGTTGAGCCGATGGTATATAATCTGTGTGTTACTCTTACTCTTATCAACCAAAAAAACATCACTTATAAGTTACAACTTATAAGCCAGTTTGAGACTAATACTCGGACCAAATTTCCTAGTTTTTAGGTATCACTTGCCTAGTATAATCCTTACCTGCGTAACGTATTCACCACCTCCTCCCAACTCTCCACACTTTTCGACATCGTATTTTTCTACCATAGCATTCGTTTTCTTGTAAGCGACATAGTTGGTTCTGATCCACCTCACAGCAATGTCTTCTGCCATGGACTTTGCTTCCTTTGATCCAGAACTTACCAAACCTTCAACAATGAGATGCTGAATCGGGGCCCAACCATTTGGAAAGTCCCTATATGAAACATTTCAATACACAATAGAAATGTGATATCATTGAAATCGCATCCAAGCTTTATGAAGTACATGATGTGTTCAGGGTACTTTGAACATGCTTACCATTGTTGTCCAGAGTTCGTTAAAGAAGTCGCGATCCCAGCAGCACGGATCAGCCCTGACCTTTGAAGACTTTGCCTAACTTTATCCACCAATTCGAGATCTTCACATATTGAGACAACAAACGTGTTCTTAGTGTACCTCCTCAAGATTAGAAACTATGTTCAATGTTCAATATGTATACTCCATGGTATAGGATTGCCCCATTGTGACCTAGTGGTCACGGGTTTGAGTCATGGATACAGCCTTTCCGCTTGTGGGGATAAGGTTGCATATAACCAACCCTTTCCCAGACACTTAAGTAGCAGGAGCTTCGTGTATTGGGTGGCTCTATTTTAATGGTATAGGGTTGGTAAAAAGGTACTGATCGGCAGTTTCAGTTATGCTTGTTAACAAGTCAATAGTAAGACAAGCTGATCTTGAGCCTTTTCAAGTGATTAAACGAAAGAGCCCATCAAGAAATCTCATATGAAGCATCACAAACCTGAGTTGAATGACTCAATCGAAAGAGGAATGAAGTTTGAGGCAAATATGTTCCGATTCTGGTTTGAGGCCACCCACTTGTAATTGTCCTAAAAGCATCAAAATAAACAGAAATCACAACAATGATGAAGCTTGTTCTACGGATGCGATCATAGATCTCAGAAACCACCTTGCACATAGTTTTATCGCTGATCCAGTAATCTAACCATTGTCCCATCTCTTCATTCCAAAAGACAGAGTTCATTGCCTGTTTTCTTGCTTCAGCCGCTTCAAGAAAATGTGCAGCAGTAATCTTATCTCCAGTAACATTTGCCAAGAAAGCTATGTTAAGTTCCATCGGGAACAACACGGAAAAAGCTCACGTTAGTATACATGACGTTCATTTATGCAGATATTTATAGCTTGTTTGAATTTGGCCTTTACAGGTGTCCTGGGCTAAACCTGGAGTATGTATGCATTTAAATCCACAGGGATGATTGACATTGTAGCCAATGTCGTGAGATCGGAAGCATTCCTGCAATGCAACAGAAAACCAATCATAATATCACTGTTACGTACAGGAACAAGCATCCCAATCTCAGAATTAAGCTACCAAGGGTGTCCTATGTATATATGGTTATGCGGTCTCGTTTATACTTGTGGAAAAAGATGTTTGAGCAAAAAAACCTATAACCAAGCTTCCTAAAGTCCAAAGTAAAAAAACCACCTCATCCATCTTGAGCTGAAATCCCATCCAGTTTCTGCGCCTGAAGCCAATTCCCGGTAAAGATGCTGTTTTTCGGAAGCATTTGATAGCACGGAAGCAGTTTCCATGTCCTGAGAAAAGTGTTACGAGTTTTCGAGCTAAGAACTCCATTATGTCATTATAAATGATGCAAGACACCAGAAGAAAAACTTATTCCCAATGTTTGCTGAGCCTTTTGGTCCTCATTCAACCCTATATATTTTATAGCAGAGTTCAACTCGGGGTAGAGCCCTTTCGACCATTCACAGTTTTTTTGGGTTAAAAGTTGCACCCCTTCGAGTACTTCCTAGTTTATTACACGGTTTTATGCTTGTTAGAAAAATGAGATTCAGGCTAGAGAGCATATACAATAGTTGAAGATTCTGGCCTGGGTTTATTCCACATTGCATAGTACCGGCTTAAAGTGCGATTGCATCCTTCAGCATCAAGAATTGTCACGCTATGAAATCCTGAAATAATCCAAGTGAATGGCCATTGAACCAGATTGACATATGAAGTCGTATGATCCATGGGAAGGAGACAAGTGACAAACCAACTGAGATGATCAAGAATAAACAGATACGGGAGAGAGACAAAACTTCCAGTTCACCTGAATTCCAAAACTGGTGTTCTATCAATAAGGCAGGGAGAGACGTTTTGGCAAAGCCCATATCGCCAGTCCTGCTGTAAATCTCGTATACCATTGCGCTCAAGAGTGGAGGTTGGCTGCAAAGTCCCATGAGACTTGTAGTTAAGGGAAAAAATACGACAGTAAAGGTAAGAAAAACAGGATGCACTCCTAAAACAACATTCGTATTTGATTTTGTCATGGATTACAACGCCTGTTACGGAAAAACTACTCATATAGCTTACTTACATTAAGTGGAGTGCAACAGTCTCTATTACCTCTTTTTATTCACTTCAAATTGATGGCCGGTTGATTTTGATCACAAAGATAAAGGTCTGATAAATCATTGAGAAATTTAATTTCTCGTAACGATATTTTGGAAACCAACAAGGTTAATGAGTAAATCAAGTTCAACCGAGAAATTACGGTTCTAGAAATAAGCAGATGATTTTGACAGCGAATTCAATGAAAAAAGAGAGAGAAAGGTGTAAGCTTAGTAGTTAATTTATCCACAAGATGATTTCGATATGAACTGCATCATCTATGCATCTAAAAATATATAAGATATCTAGAAACATTATTTAGAACCGATGACTTGATACGAATTCTTTAAATAAAAAGAAAGAAATTGTAAACTTAGTCGTTTATCAACAAGAGGAAGCAAACAGAGATTAGGGATATGTTGAAAAAGGACTTACCTCCTATTAGTGTAGTATTTCCTTGCGCCGTTCAGAACAAATCCAAATTCATCCACCAGTGAAATGAGATTACTCACTATCCCTTTGGCAGTATCGTACATTTTACTTACTAACAAGCCCCTGCATATGAAAATCAATCGGTTCCATGAGAAATATGCCCGAGAATTAACTTTAAAACTCGCATGTCCACGGTTGCATTGTCTACCTATTGCCTTATTAAGAGACTAAAACTGGCTTTGCAGCACATTTCAGTCCAAGTTGCACAAAAACTTCAGTGAAAGAAACCTGAGAAGTAAATTTCTTTTTGAACATGGCAAACTTCATTCAAAGCCAGGAATGAAACAAAAAACCACCAATCACCTAGACACGACCACATTCACATTTTAGGCTCAAAGGACACATAATGCAAAGCAGACCAAAAATGAGTTCGGATACAGGCCAAGATGTGGTAGATCCAGCTCAAACCACATGAGAAAAACCCAAATGAAACCGAATATCCACCAACAAAGAGGTGAGAAAGTTTCACTAAGGGAAAGAAAAACCTCCACCTAGGAGCTATGTAGCAGGGACACAAATACAGATACGGACACAGAACACGGCAATTCTAAAAAAAATGGGGATACGGACACGGCGAGGGACACGCCACATGTATAAATAAATAAAATAAAAATATATATAAAAAAATTATGAACCATTGTATATGAATAGTTTCACAAATTCTATAAATTTTTTTCAAAGGCCTAAATACAATTGAACCCAAATATTTTGAATAATTTTATATTAACCCCAAAAATTAAAAATATTATATTTTAACCCCCAACTGTGTCCCCTATCAAAAAATAATAAAAATTATTGGACACACCACGTGGCGTAGTATCCAATACGTGTCCCCGCCGTGTCTCTGTGTCCAATACGTGGATACAACTCCTTTTTGGAGTGTCGGTGCTACATAGCCTAGGAGGATAAGTGAGAGGATAACTGAGAAGTGTCTCCAATGTTGAGCAAACAATCAACACTAGAATTTGCTCTATTTGATGGTTGAGAAACTAGAGGAAGAGAAACTGAAAGAAAATTAAATTTTGCAAGCTTATATTTTCAGCTGTGATGCATTAGGAAAAATGTAGCCTCATATGACACAATGGTCATGTTTGACTATCAAATTTTCTTAATAAAATTTCTTTTATTAAGAAAATCAAAATTTACCAGCTTATATTATCTTTGTCAAGTTATCTTAATTTTTTTTTTTAAATCATGGTATAAGGAAACATGTGGCCCCACATGTTCCGCAGAATTGGTTAGTTCCGCAGTTGTTCCTTCACTAGAAAGGGGGCTGTTTGGTAATCTTGCTTGTTAGCTTATTTTTCTTATTTTTCTCTATCATAACTCACCAAACTATAATATAGTCAAATCTTTCCAACTCATCGCGGATTCAATCAGGCAATCCAATCCCTCTATTCAATCAAGTCCGGTTTATTAGATGACAAAACATTAGTCATATCAATTTGATCTTTTACAATCACATGGCTTGACTTAAAGTTGATGAACTTTTCCCCTAACCAAACAGTGAAGACTTCTCAAATTTTCACAAGCTAACCAGTAAACAAAGGAATGCTGAAAGAAACTCTTTGAAAAAAGAAAGAAATCAACCATTAGACAATGCAGAACTCAAGGCTCTGTTTAGTTCCGTTTTCAGATAATTTTCCCCTAAACACTTCTCAAGAAAACATTTTGAAGCACAAACTTGAAGCAGAATTTGTCCTCAATAATTCAAAGCAAACCAAATCAGCCTCAAGTTCCAAAGCAAACCAAATCAGCCTCAAGTTCCAATCAATTGGAATCGGCTATAGAAACCCGTTATTTTCATTAAGCTCTGTCAAGATCATTGTGTTTCGTTATGTCCAAGAAACCTAGGTCTTCTAGACCTCCCCCCTCTAAATTTAGTTTTAGTCTATCCGTCTCCTTAAGGCTATCATCTACCGCAACATATCACTCCCACTAAATACCGCAAATACTGGTCTGGACCAAGGACGGAATCAGGATTTTACCCTAGCAGTGGCGAAATGTATACTAAAAAAATAAAAAAGATGCATTACAATATTAATAGTCATCGGCTCCAGAAAAAAATTAAAATAACATAACGAAAACTATAATAAATGATGTTTTTCATTTGCACATGGAGTATGAAAAAAAACTAACTTTAATTTTAGGGATCGATAATGTCACTCCAACAATAACAACAACAACAACAACATAACTCATGTAGTCCTCAATTATTGGAGGTATGGATGAGGGAGGATTGAAGATAAACTTAACATTTGATAATATGTACCAAGTGGCTCTCTCATAATACCACTTAAACAGTAGCCCCAATATACCTGTTTTGCTGCAGAACTATGCCCTCAAATCAAAGCTAAATGACATCAGAGATGGTAGACCTAGAGACCCAATTCAATTTATGTGCACATTACTATGCTTCCTTCATTGATAGTCTAGAGCATCGGTATGCACAAAGATAATGTCACTCCCCAAATTTATAATATCACTTCTTAGATCCACATATAGATTTCTCAAATTGATAACCGCACTCCCTTTTGAGAGTGACATTATAAATTTAGAGAGTGACATTATAATTAAATTCCCTTAATTTTTTAGGTTAAATTATTTTAGGGTTAGAATGTGGAGTTTTTTTTTTTTCTTAATTATACATCATCATTTAT
This sequence comes from Rhododendron ferrugineum, assembly GCA_025642025.1. Taxonomy (NCBI): domain Eukaryota; kingdom Viridiplantae; phylum Streptophyta; class Magnoliopsida; order Ericales; family Ericaceae; genus Rhododendron; species Rhododendron ferrugineum. Next base: position 24,309,048 of record JAOTQK010000012.1, on the reverse strand, counting down.
ATTATTTCACTTTGGCCCATTGAATTTAGATTTAGAATACTTTTTTGGGTCTCCTTTCTTAAAAAAAATAATAGAAAATTTATGACTAATATATAATAAAAAAATAAGAAAAAAAACCTAAGTGGTGAGACTATATAAGTTGGGGAAATTTTTTTTCCATATATAATAATTGCATTTTCTAAAATTTCTTGTCGTGGCGGCCGCCTTCACTAGATCCCCACATTCGAACTATCTTAATCTATTCTCTCTCATCGCATCTTCTATCGGTGCTACAATTCGTAATCTTAAAATGGTTCTGAAAAACTGACAATTTCCTCATAAATCAAACATAAAAATTCAGAAAACTAACCTTATTACCCAATAAGAATCCCAGTAATAAACCTCTCTAAACCTGGACCCAGGAACCACAACAGGCTTAGACAGGGGAAGCAGAGTATGCAACTCCGGATGCTCAAAAACCCCTTCATCCACTCTCCTGCTCAAATTCTTCCACAGCTTATGCACTTTCAACGCCCACTCCCTCACCACAGGATTCTCCACTGCCGGCAGAAACCCCTCCGGCTCCTGCACAAAGTCCGGCAGCTCTGCGTACACCAAGTCCTCCCCTGCCCCATTGAAGTAACTCGTTATAAACCCGTTTAAATCGGTGGCCGAGACCGACCCATTCGAGGATTTCGGGAGGTTGTCGAAGGCGAGCTGGGTCGCGGAGAGACTGTGTTTCAACGAGAGGTCGACGTAGAGTTTCGGGTCGTAGTTTGTGCTGCCGTACGTGTTGAGTGCGGTTAATTGGAGGCGTTCCAGGAAGGTGATCAATGGGACTGTCGGTACCACTGGGCCTGAATCGGTTTGTGAGCACATTGCAGAGGCTTTTGAGGCTGCGGTGAGTGATGAAAGTATGATGAAGAGGACAGAGAAGAGGAGGAGAGAGGAGGAGTTTGGGCGGTGGTTTAGGGGTTTGGAGTTGGCCATTCTTGGAATAGAATGAAGGGTGAATCCGATGAGTTTGTTGGTAACATATTTGGCCTGCTTAAAAATATTTATATAGTAGTATATGTATGTATGTGTTTGTGTGTATGTATATTTTTTATGAAGAAGAAGATGATTGAAGAGAGAGAGAGAGGAAGCCGGCACTGGTAGAGTTTTTGATGATTTTTGTTTGTCTTTTGTTTGGGTTCGATCATCGATGTACACTATGTCGTTAAGAGGGGAGAATATCTGTTCAATCGTGAATTCACGGAGATGAATTGCGTGCGTTCTTTTCAGCTTTGGACTGTCCGAATTTAAATGGAACTTTCGAAAGAGTTAAAAATTTCATTTAAATTCGGACTGTCTAAAGTCGAAATGAACTGCCGAGATCGCGCGATACCGTGAATAAGTGAATTACGGCCCCCTCCGTCCTCCGTCAATAAGTCAAGATCCTCGTGTTTGTTGGTTGGGTTCCCGACTTCCCGTTAACATCATGCTACAGTATGTTGTTTTGGCAACTACAATGTCTATTGTGCGTATCGATAACCCAGTGGTTGGGGAATGCTGTTCATGGAAAAAAGAAAAAAATGAACGGCATTTGATTTTGAGAACGCACTTCAGAATAAATTTTGTTTGATCGCGTGATTATCGATGTTCGATCAATGTTAGCTTTTTGTCAAGATGTTCATGTTCGTTTTAGGTTTCAAAACTCAATCATTCTCTCTACACACGGTCTCTAATAAGTTTTTTCTCTAATTATTAATTTCGTTACTCTATTTTTTCTATTCATTACCCTCAAAACCTCTCTAAAAAACTAAACCGAACCAACTCATTTGCTGACTGGATTAATTTTGGGTGAATATATTATGAGGGGAGATATAATATATATATATATATATATACGATATATATAAAGGCATAGTAATTTATAGGAGAGGGGATATGTAGATGTTTTGTCACGCCCCGCCCCGGAACGACACCCAAAGTGGGCCCGAACCGACACGACCACGTGGCATTCCACACAACAGTGCTAGAACTAAACGACAAACCATACACGGAACAGAGTAAAACCCCAGCGGAAGACTTAACATTAATATACACAAGACGTCTACGAAAATTACAAACTTGCACTGTACATATGACATCCAACATAATTACAGACTTGAAGTCAAAAGTACCTGACAACATTGGTCACAAAATGAGTTTAACAAAAATAAGAGTTTGACCCATTACAACCAACACAACCACATACATCAACACTCGATACTAATCGAAGTGTTCCCAAAACGTCGACTGGTAGTGGACCAACTCTACAACCACCTGTGACCTGGCAATCCAAAAAGGAAAACC
>JAOTQK010000012.1:24110200-24124352 GCA_025642025.1 Rhododendron ferrugineum | reverse complement strand
GTACAGAGCACAATTACTTATTAATCACAAAAAAGGGCTCCCAAATTACAGCCCCTCTAATTTGTGAAAGGGACGGGAAAATAAAAGAAAGTAGAAGCCTATGATACTTGTTTGGATCACTAAAAATGAAGTGAGAAAGGATGACAAATCAAGAGAAAAACATGTGGGTTTTTCCTCCATTTCTGTTTTCTTTCCTTTTCTCTCAATCCAAAGGCAAGAAAGACGAAAAGGGTTCGCAAAAACGGGGAAATTTGAGAATGGAAAAGAACGCCAATAGATAAAGCAAAGACAAATCGACGAGAAAATACCTCCATTTCCTTGGGTAAGGCCGAGTTTGGAATGGAACAGGAAAACCAGACACCAAAACGAGAAAACCAGAGGCAACGACAGCTCGAGAACGCCTTTCCTGTTGTTCTTGTTGTCGCTATTAACGAAATAGCTTCGACCTTTGGTACTTGTGGAGTGATGATTTCGAGGCTTCTTCTTCATCCTCTCATGGTCAATAATACTCAGAGAATAGCATTTTTTCTTTCTGGGTTCCTCTTCTTCTTCTCTCAAACGCAGAGATTTGTGGGTGTTTGTGGGAAATTATTGGTCACCAATTCATTCCCCCCAAGTAGCCAGGAGAAAACAACCCAACTACCGTTTGCCTTAATTGGGCACGTTTTTGGCCCCCACCAACAGTCATTTCACTGGAATCTAAATAATGCATGGACAGTGGATTAATGAGAAGATCTTCAATGCTACGATTATTTGTAACGCCTCTTTCACATGGTATGAGATTTACACATACATGAGGTCCACATCCTATGTAAGGGCATTACAAATAACCTTGAAATTGAAGATTTTTTTTGGATTAACGGCTGCTTGCAAAAATGAAATTGCTTTGTATAAAAAAGATCAAGTTATTAACATAGGAAGAAACTTGTATTAAGAAACTCTCCTACTACTACTAGTTAAAAAAACCCAACATATTTATTAGCCTCCCAGGTTTTTAGGATTTGTTTGGAACCTATGAAAAAGAAAAGAAAGGAGGGGAAAATAATTTTCTTTTTTTGGTTTGAGAGGAAACAAGAAGGAAAATTAACAAAACAAAGAATAATTTTCCCACTCTTCTTTCCTTTCCATTGTTTTCTTTTCCTTTCTTTTTCCTATGTTTCAAACATGCCCTTATTAGAGAAAACATAACAAAAGAACATAAAATGCCAACCACACTTAAATAAACAGTTTGTTTCGACTTGACAAAGCCTTGGGGCTTTCATACAGAATTTGAGAGTGAAAATGTTCGCCCCAAGTTAATTTGATCCAAAAGTAATACGAATAGTAGTCATATTTGTGAGATGCGGGAAACCTATTTTGACACATCTTAGTCTGGTGGTTAGGAGAAAACCTGTAACCAATTTATCCTTAAATATGCACATGCTAAGGATGTCTGTCTCTCTTTTTGTTATAAGCCCGAGCAGTGGGATTGGTTTCCAGAGTTAGTCGAGGTTTGCTTAGCTTACCACACACCTTAGTGGAGTAATAAAAATGTCTACCTCATATTTATCTATTTGACTTCTAAATTCCCTTATTATGCCTACCTTATAATTGTTTTTTCTAGTGCATATCCCTGGTGCGTTAACAAGAAAACTGGGAAGAAAAAACTTTCACTACTAGTTGTTTTAAGAACTTCTCAAATATGTAAATCCTTTATGTTGTTCAAATCAAATAGAAATTGATTTTGACACTCCACTTTCCAACCGAATTACATGATTTTTAGAGCTATCTGCAAATTAAACGTGCTCAAGTCGAATCCCTCAGTGGACCTGAGTTTTTAGCAAGAACAAGATTCAACTCGGTCTAGAAAGCCAGAATTGATGTTTCTTGAGGTGAAATAGCAGAGAGCGAGCAGACGTTGGCTTCGACAAATGTTTAGGTGCAGTTCTAGGGCAAGAGAGAAATCATACAGCGGATTCCAGACGCTTGGGTCGTGGCTTCAGGATCCTGGCAGTACTTACAATAAATTCACAACTCCAGCATTGTAGTTATGCCAAAAATCACAAGGAGTTTATCGTTCCCATCTCATGAAACATAATCAGTTAACAAGACTTGCTAATGGCATCTTAATATGCTACTTCATAATTTACAAGGTAAGATATTTGCAACAGTTTTGTTTCACTTTCCCAATAAATCATCTGCGTACAGGTTAATTTTCGGAATCACGGTTACAACGACATGGGGCTTCGACCCTCATACTCATTAACATAAGAATCACTGGAATACAGAAAACAAAAGAGATATTTGCAACGGCATAGTTCCCTCTAAATTTTATGTTCTTTCCTTCTGTTGGGCGGTCTCAACATACTGCTGTGCAAGTTTCTTCACCTTCTCACCTTCCTTGATGAGAAATTTTGCATTCTTTTCTTTGGAGTGGTATTTCATAACTTTCTCAGTCGTTTTCTCCACAGCCCATCTGTATTGTTTGACTGTGATCACTCCACTCTTGCACAGTGGCCTGATGTGCTCTTTGATGTAAGCTTCCACCTGCACGAGTTCATAACTCGTAAGAGAAATGGGTGTTCGCAAACTGTAAGGCTGTATTTGGAACAAGTATTTTGGCAAGAAACAACCCCAAATCCTTGGTCCAAACACAGCATAAAAGAAGAGAAAATCGTGACTACATATGAACCGGCTTATCTTATAGTTATACTACATTAAGTTTTTGTGAATAACATTAAATCACAAGTCAAACCATAAAAAAGGAAGCAAAAATTACAGAAAGTTGGCTGATACCTTTGGTGAAACGTCAGTGACACTAGTGTTTGCCAATCACATTAAACCATAAGTTAAAACAAAAAAACAAAGAAAAGAACCAAATGTTAAAGGAAGTCATCGGATACCTTTTGTGATACATCCTTGATGCTATCAGATCGCTTGCTTGTACAGGTATTTGATATTTTCTCCTTTCTCGGAACATTTTCACTTGTTTGAGAACAATCCGGTGCATTATCTCCACCAACTAAATTCTCTGCACAGCACTCACCCTCTAATTCACTAGCCTTTGCCGTTTGGCTGGATCCGGAATATTCAGTTTTCTCTGGGGATGCACCATCAGCCGTTGTTTCACTGGGCTTCTTTATCAATGCACTTTCTGGAAACCTTTTTGTCAATGGTTCTTTATCGGGACCATATAGTTCTTCACATTCTGCAAGAGAAGGCTCTTCCCCTCCCCCATCTGTTAAGGGGTCTTGATTAATGCAATCCCCATCCTTAACCTCCACTCCAACATCATTTGTTCCCTCGTGATCCTCAATGCCATCAGCATTATTTGATATATTTGAATTGAGAGTGGAGAAAACCACTTTTATTTTCGACTCTTCTTGTTCTACCTTAGATGCCTTTATAGCACTAGCACCAATGAAGTCTTCATCTTCCAAATCATACTCAAAATCACCATAAATATCAAGGTCTGGATGAGAATCCATTTCAAAAACATTACCAGGTTCGGGATCTTCTCCAATCTTTCCAGAGAGATCATATTCGTTGTTTGCTTCTCCCATTTGGTGATAAGGACTATTTGGTGGGGAATCGGACAAAAGACCTGCATTTTTCAATGCTTCCTCAACCATTGGACCATCAGAAACATCATTGGTTGTTTGTTCTGATTTGTCAGTAGGAACTGCTGAAGTTGGGGAAGGATCTGATTCTGTGGCTCTATTAGGCTTGATGATATCCGATCGATGTAATATCTCCTGAGACATAAGATTAACGTATACTAACTTGCTATTTGATCTATCAGCAACTTCCTTCTCGATATTAACTGCATCAGCAACAGCAAACTCTGTGTCTGCAGTTCTGCGAATGATGGGCAGATTTGCTTTGCGCAAAAAGTGCTCAATGAGGCGGTAAAGCTGTGCCTGTACAAGGAATGTTGTTCAATAATCTATAACCTAATTAAATTATTCATTTCAGATCTTAGCAACATTTATCAGTTTCATGATGCTGAACATCGGTTTCACCACTAAAAGAGGGCTTGTGCTAAAGAGGCTAAAACAATGTTTGGATAAGAACATGAATCCCAATGACTAAAATTCCTCAAATATCTACACATAAATGACTTCTGTAATACTGTACATTAAGCTCGGTCTTATTAAATTGCTCGAATTGGTTGAGGCAGTGGTGCTTGGGATGACATCGGCTAGTGTACTGGCAGTGGATTGAGCATGTGGAGGAGAGTGGAGGTGAAAACATGGCAGAGCTGGTAAGTCCGGAAGTGAAGATAGGACAATTCTGCAGTATATGTAATACGAGTAATCTATATGTTGGAATGAAGCTTGGTTCTCCAGCGCGAGTGCCTAAGTTCAATTCAATCTTTGGGTTATTCAACCAGTAGAATAAATGGCATAAAAAGGACTGAGTTCCGTTTATTGTTTTGGTAGAAACTCAGTTCTGTTTCTGCAATTCTATTCATCCAGATTTGATCTAGAAATCTGAAAAGTACATGTTCAACATAGATAGCCAAATTGCTGGTCTTGTTAAGAAATGGAGAAAGGGCACGACTTACCTGCCTCACAGATATTGGGATTTTATTATGACGACTGGGTGCCAATACTGGTCTCATATCAATTGGTAATTGAGCCTGTCAAATGATAGAAACAAAAGAACTAGTAAAAGTTGCAGAAATCAAATGGTATGTATGAAATGGTACAAGAAAACAAGATCTTCACACACCAATAGAGGATAAGCTCCTTTAAGAACCGTTTTGTCTTCCTGTTTTTCGAGTGCGGCACTACTGCCAGTGGTTGCAGTTTTTCTAGCAAGAACCTCTAGGGCCCATTTCCTCTTATCCTTCTTCACATCAGTCGATTTACCTATCATTTCCTTCTGGGAATTTACTTTGGAACCGCTTACAGAGGAAGATTCGCCCTTAATGTTTGTAGCAGTACTCTTCTTTCCTTTATCATCGGACAACGGAATACCAACCTGTGGCGAAACCATGTTTAATTGCAGAGTTTTTGGATTTTGAGGCCCCAGAGATGAAGGAGATGCTTTTTCCATTGAAGAGTGTCCTTTATTCTCTGTAGGATCAGTAGCATTGAGATCGGAGAGAGGCTTGATATCATCCTTACGAGGGAAAACAGATGTATCCGCTAAATACAACCTTGAAAGAATGGGATTCGAGGCGTTCACTTCATTTTCCTGCTTAATTTCTGTCCCATAAGAGCCATTTCTTAAAAGATTGAGAACTGACTTCAAAGTCTCAATTTTTTCAGGCCTGCCAGGTTTCAAGCAACGGTGTTTCCAAAATTCAATTTCACAGTCACGGGTCCACGCCCGCTTTCTTCTTCCACCAATCCCATATATCTTTTTTGTTAGATTCTCACGTACTTTTCCTTTCTGCATGAGTAACTTCTTATCCCTCACAACAAGAGCTGGAGCGTTTTTAGCTGGTTCATTCATGGTTCCAGCCACAACAGCCCTGAATGCATCAAGAAGTTTTGGGTCAAAAAGGTTTTCACCAAACTCTTTGGAGGATTTGTTGCGGACGGCTTCCCGAATTTCTTTTCTCAGCTTCTGTACCAATACGGATGACTCCTTGTCCTCAGCAGCCGTTCTCATGATCTTTTTCATTCTCAAACCAGCTGGATTTTCTCTCTCTAGTGAGGACTTAACAGTTTGATTATTGAGTGTATGGCCTTTGACAGGTCTACGATCTGTCCCCTGAACTATACTCATTATAGCAGAAGCAGCATTTTCCTTTCCTGAGTTACATGTCGGGGACGTATCGGAAACAGATTCATCAGCTTGGTCTCTTGAATTAATCACACGACTGGTTCTCTCAGCTCTAACCTTTTTTCTTGAAGCTTTAGTCTCAACTTCAGTTTTGGTTTCCTCGTCCTCGGCAACTGTCGGAACATCATAACTAAAAGAGAAAAAAACAAAAGAAAGAATACAAATTTAAAAAATAAGAAATTTCATAAGTTCACAGCCATTTACGGCCAATAACAAAGCTACTGAATGCAAGTTAGTTAAGAATTTCCCTAGTCAACACAACAACTGCAGAACCCATGTAGTCCCCAATCATTGGGGGTATGGGCAGGGGAGGATTGGAGACAGACCTAACCTTTGGCAATATGCACAAAGTGATTGCTCTCAAAATACCACTGAAACAGTGGCCCCCCTATACCTGTTTTGCTAAGGAACCATGCCCCCAAATCAAAGCCGAATGGCATCAAAGAGGGCACGCCTAGAGATCCAATTCAATTTATGTGCACATTACCATGCTTCCTTCATTGATAGTCCAGAGCATCGGTATGCACAAAATCCCTAGTCAACACAACAGTCTATGAAAACTAGTCAACACAACAGTCTATGAAAATGAGGCAATCGAAAGTCTACATTTACATAGGCGACAAATTTGAGGATTTTCACACCGTTCAAAAAAAAATTCAAGGATTTTCAAGCAGCAAGCAACTGTTCTTATCTTTCCTTTCCTTTCATCTTTTTGTTTACTTTTTTTTTTTTTTTTTCCTTCTTTGGATAAGTATGACTGCAAAAGCTCCTTGGACAACCCTAAAGCATTTTGTTTTTTGTTGATGGGAATAAAGCACATGTTAAACAAGGGGATAATATGAGCCAAGCAAGCCAGAGATAGGTTGATCGTGAAAAAAGTGTTCAAAATAATGACAGTGTATCCATTGGCTAAACCTATATTATACTGCAGAAAAAGAAGCAATTGAGCACCATTAACCTGTAATCTCTTTTCTTTCTCTTTGCACCAGTAGTTCCAAGAGTAGTATCCTTCACAGCAGGCACACAACGGCCACCTGAAATCAAATAGGCAATAGGCATAGTATCGACATAAAGAACTACATATCTAGCTGATTGAAACACAATTGGTCATACTATCTGATTGCCAAAATCCCTAGAAGAAAGGAAATCACAAACCACTCCATTCCACACCTGGCAACAAATATTCTTCTGAACAACTTTTCTGCTGCATGTCTCCAGCTGCTTGATCTTCAGCTACATCATTTTTCACAAAGTCAACTGGAAGAAAATGAGAAATGGTCAGTGTAATGAAATATGTGTGTGTGTGTGTGTGTGTGGCTGCATGAGAAATAGGCAGAATTTCTACATCTTTAACATACCAGAAAAAGAACAGCCCACAGATAAACCAAGATGCAGATCCAGACTGGATCCAGATGGTTCATTAGCAGAGTAACACCCGTTTAACTTCTTCCTTGAAGAAATAACAAAGCCATCAACGCCACTTGGTTCTTTCATCAGTTTATCAGGGGAAGACATCTTCAACTCACTTTTCCCCGACAAACTACATGGCAAACTGAAGGATACATCTTGTGATAAGCATAGTTCCAACTTCTCTGACTTCAAAACTGGTCGAGTAGTAGGCTTCTCAGTTGATGGTATTTCAAACCTCTCAATTTTCAGGTCTTTGTCAACTTCTAAGGTTGATGGCAGTTTTTCACTTGGTCCGTCTGTCATTTGATTCCCAACCATTGAGACAACAACAGCTGTCTCGCCAGCATCAGCAACTGATACAGAAACCTTTCTAGAAAAAGCAGCATCAATGAAACAATCACTATTGCTATTTTCTAGACACCCGTAGTTGCTAGGCCTCAGCACTGGAATCACATCTGTTTCTTGGGGATTCTCATTCGCTACACACCTACATCATTGACAAACAAGATAGCAAAAGAGGCCCAAGATGGAGCTTATGCCAATCAAAAACTGCAATACTCAGTGCCCGAAGCACATGGATGGAGGATAAAAGAGCATATAAATTGGGTCCCAACTTGGAGAGTCACTTGCACTCGCTGGATGAAACTAAACCATAAGTGCAACTTCCATTTTCCCCAAGGATACATCAGATGATAGGAACTTTTGCAACAATCTGATAGGATTGTCAGTCAGAAATTCCAAAGCACAAGATGTAAAAATACCCCTTGTGGAATCTGTATGCAGAACGGGAGCACAAGCATGTAAACTAAGTTCAAATATTTGTCTGAGCAAACAAAACAAAGTCCAGATACTTGTCTTGAAAAGTCATGGGTGAAAAGGTAAATGAACTCCAAGATAGAAGCCAACAAACAGCATTAAGACAACGGTGCCTAATGCTGATTCTGTAAAAATGCATCCGGCAAATGAACCTAGCCCAAATTTTTGACAGAAATTTAAGTTAAAACCACCTGTCAAATTACCTTGGGCATAACCATGAATTCTCACATGTCCCTTCAGTATCAAATCCCACACAAAAAGCATGATACCTGATTCCATTTAAGTCAACAAATAATTAGGGCCATCCAGCATCAAAACTTTGAATGAGATATGGCAGAAGATTGAAATCATAAAACTTGTAACTCATGAAAGATAATGATCCCCCAACTTATAACTTATGAAAGATAGTGATCCCAAATTGAAAGAGAGTACCCAATCAAAAGCATAAAAAAGAATAACGAAGAAAATCATAGGAAAAAAAATATAAGTACATGCATAAGTATGTATGGGCATAACTAATAAGAGTAAACAAATATGTAGATCTCTCAACATGTGAACTAACTCTTATGCACGCATAAGCAAGAGGTGACTTCACATTACCGGCAAAGTCATCAGAAATGAAAGTTGGAAATTCCTTTCTGGCATGATTTCGATTCTAAAAATTCCAGATTTCAAAGTCCATGCGAACTCCACTAAAAGTATTTGATTTCCATAATGCTTCTCAAGAGGCAGCTCCGTCAAAGAAATAACTAGAAGCCATCTTAATGATGTCAAGAGAGCTTCATTTAGAGTTTCATGATACCTGTTGCAAACGTAGTGCCTGCTCCTTAAGATCTAAATTTAGTAGATCCATGTTTCAAACAGTGAAATTCAGAACTTCAAAATTAACTCCCCTCTTTCCTTGGCAAACATAAGAATTGCACAATTTTAAAGGCTGAACCAAATACAAGAAGATCCTAAAAATAGACTGCTTGGAAGGGATTAATCAAATTTACTACACTGGACCTCGTGACATAAAAAGGTGAAAGAAGAATCACATATACACCGTGGAGAGTGATTTTTCCACCATAACTGGATATGGTTTACGTAAAGCAGAAAATTGTTTTCACCAAGTCGTAATTAAGGGTGGCAGTCATCACACACTTATTACGAAACTGCCAACATGATACGCTTAAATAATGAATATTACATGGAAGGGTTTTCCATCTCTATGAACTTCCCAATCAATGCTTGGAAGCAACTTCATTTCTTTTGGAGCAAGAACTAATTCCTAAAGTTCCAATTTTACGAATTTAAACGTTCTAAGAGTAAAAAAAAAACTCTCCAAGGCTCATTTAAACAAGACCCCTCCCTCTGAGACTGTATTGAATAACACTGAATTACTGAAATACCTAAACCCTGTACTGGTAAATGCTTCTCTCAACCCCTTGCAGCATCACCTCTCTACTCTCTGAACTATTGAGTTCCATACCGTGACAATTGCAGTTGAATGGTACATAGATGGATAGTTTTCTAGCTCTTTATCAATACAACTTTTCAGTTGATATAGCATCACCATGAGTAGTTCTGAATCCATAAATAAAACAAAACAAAAGAGAAGATGTTTTAACAGGTTAAGCATACCATGTATCACACGAGTCACAAGCAATGGACGTATCAAGATTGGAATCTTCATCAATAGTAACTGATCCACTTCGGATTTTGCATCCATCTCCATCCAAACAGATAACTGCCTACAACATGGTAGAGTGTATAAGAACAGTGTGCTCGATACACATAAATTGCAAATTTCAACAGATGAAAACTGGTCCCAAAACTTGAGAAAGAAGATGACTCCACATATGTTCTAAATTAAGATGTCCCTCTTAGAGAATTACTAGATTAAAAAGACTTAGAACCCATCCTTTAGTTTACAACATGTAAGTACGGCAGTGATGCATTCTGACCGCTGATATCTAACATTCTCTTCAGTTTTCCCCACATCATAACTTCTTCAACTAGTGAAGAGTGACGATTACGGCCATGTGCAATACATACATCTTAGGTTCAACATATCAATTGTGAATGAAGAATCAAAGGAAGTCATGAACATATGCACATTTCTTGATAACACCTGGATATACCACCAAGTACGAAAATTATGCTGCCTGTTTCAACCTAAATAGCCAGTTTCCTAAGCTTGAGACGAGGAACTTGTAATCTTAGGAGACAGATGTTAGTACCTTTGAAAAATAGTTAGAAAACGTGAATGCACATTTATGACTTATGTCACCACTTTCCTCTATATTGGGGGTGTGGGAGTTTGAGTGTGCTTCACTAAGCTAGCTCCATAATAACTGGAGTTAGTTCTGCAATTACCCTCTAAAGAGATTTCTTAGTAGAATATTTACATTTTCATCAATGTAGTATGAGGGGAAAGAAAGGGTATTTGTTTTCCCTTCAATGCACCAATCATCCTCTCTGCACAGATGAAACAAAGAAAAGGTCACATAAGTAGCTGCCAAAAGTAACTATAGTTGAAACTGTGGTGAATCAATTGCAAAAATACTTGACAATATGTTACATGTATGCAATGTAAAAATAGTTTGAGCGCAGTTCATGTGAATGATGCACAATGCAAGGTCCCATATGTCTTCGGCATCTTTCAAATCATCATTTTCCTAATTTATGATTCTTTGATTCTTTCATGTTCTTCCTGAAACTCTACCGCAACCTTTATAGAGACACCATTAAGCAAGGACCAACCTTTTGGATACTTAAATTTATTTCTATCCCCCTCCTCCCCTTGCCCCAATAGTACACTGTCGGCTCCACCCTTTGAATAGGGTGGTCATTGGAACACCCTCAAGCATAAATCTCATATATGAAGGATTTGTTTATTTAGAGCTAGCCTACTTAATTGAACACCCTATACGAAAACATTAGGAACACCCACAATCTCTTAACATAGGAGGGCAAAGGAGAGAAGTTCTAGAGAAGAAAACAAAATTCAATTGGTCCACTACATATATGGCTTCTCTCTCAACTTTTGACATATGTTAAAATCCTAATCTATCTAAAATACTAATTTTCCATTCAGTTTTGATTCATTATTTGTGAATCAAATAAATATAGTGAAACTAGCTAGCTTCCAATTTAGTGATTTCATCTATCTAAACTATTTAACTTTCAACTCACAATTTTTTGAAGTAAAAATAAAAATAAAACTAGTCGGAATACAATTGAAATCCTATGTATTTATACCTTAGGGGCGGAAATGTCAATATCAACACATTACATAAAAATGTTTAATGGATTTGTAGAACAGTAGAACTTAAGTCATTTAATGACTACCCTCATAAAAATTCCTAGAGCCACCACTGCAGTAGTATCACATGAACAAAACGAAAGATGGGATTAAACTTTCTCCTTTGTGAAGCATAAATCTAACATAAGCTACATCTACATCAGTGAAAGGCATTCCTGCCTCCGGTTCACTTTCAAGTTCAAACACGTGAAAAGAACATGGAGCGCAGAAACCTTGATCTGTATGAATATCTTACCCACAAAGTATATGTGGCTTCAAATCAGACCGAAGTAGGAGCAACACAAATTCAACCTATATAAATGAGTACCTGGAAGACAACTCCTCATCAATTTTGCTGCTGCCAATGGTATCATATACCTTCATTGTCAGTGAAAATTGTTAGCTGGGGTTGCAATAATGCAACATCAGTTTTAGTCGGCAACATCAATGCAGCATTATCAAACTACAGTGGCAAGAGACCGTCAAGGATCAATTGGACAAGTGGGTGATGATGAAGTTCCAAAGAAGGAATCACCAAACAAAGAAGACAAAGCTCCAACAATTTAATACTTACTGGAACACATGTGATTAACTGAAATTCATTCTGGCAAAGCGGGCAAAGGTTTGTGATGGTAGCCCAGTTGTCAATGCATGTGAAACAGAACCTGAATACAAATGATAAACCAAGGTGATTTATGATTTTCACATAAATCAACTTCTTGAGAAACATTAACATGCTTACAATGTCATTTCCCGCCAAAAACACTCCAATTACATGCGACCAAAAATTCACCCATGCAACCTTCTTATGCTTTTGATTGTTGTGAAGCCTCATTAGATACAAGTATCATACAACAGCCAAGCTAATAAGTACATTGTTTCCAACCAGTTTGAAATTACCGTTGGACATTTGAGAACAAGAAATCAAGGAGAATAAAGTGCATCCAACAACCGGAATGATTTCATATATGCTGAAGCACATCCACCAAATAAAATTACCCCATACACATTTGTTTGGAAATTGAGAAAACAAATACCTAAACCTGCCCAAAGTTGTAAGTTGTAACCAAGGGGTAATGGGAAGACCAAACAATTGATCACCCCATGATCAACCTGTTCCCCTATTTGGCACAACAGGGGCAGATAAACAAGTTATCTCATAAACTATCCCAATTATGTACCAATGGTAGGGACACGGAACAAAGAAAACTGAGGTCAAAGGTACAAATAGATGACGAATAGACATCAGTAGCTAGGTCTTCCTAACAGAAAGAGAGTAATCAATATCAATTGATGATTACCTACGTTCGCAAAATAAAAGACAGGGAGTATAGGAAGAAAGCTGCACCACTCTGATGCCTTTAAAGGCAACACACACTATCATTACTCTAAAAGCTTCATTATATATGAAATTCTTGAAGAATTATGAACATACCAGTGTTGGCAGCAATCCAGCACCCCCCTATCAATGACAATATCCATGCATATCCCACATCTCTCACCATCCAGAGTTAAATAATCCTGCAATCACATAAATTGCACATTTCATAAAACAAGCACTTGCAAAAAACAAAATCTGCAAATTTGTACCTACTATTTTCCCCATACTCAATCGGAACATTCTAAATTTTTTAGTTAATATCACCATACCAAGATATGAAACAACACATAGTTTTTTTCCCTTTTGATAACTCATCCTTTCCAGACTAGCTTGGGCGTGCCTCAACCTAATCTCTGGTGGACCAATCCCCCCATCCACTAGCGGAGGGCCATTCAAGCTGGAACACAGCCCCGTATGGACTAACCCCGTGAGAGTTGATAGCACCTAGGAGGTTTCCAACCTAACAGAACATAGTTTTGGAAATCCATTAATCCACTCCCAACCCGCTTCTGTTAACCATCGTTACTAGAGAATGTAACAGTTTTAGTTTCTTAATTCAACAGATATAAACAGCTACACTGCTTCATTACACCAAAGTCCCTCTTTTTCTCATTAGTTGCCATTCCTAAACTTTAAAAACACCCTACTTTTTATTGATTCGTGTTTCTACACAAAACCTAAAGAAAAAAATGATGGATAGAAATTGAGCAAAACAGCAACAAATGACGATCAGAAACTCACATCATTGTTCTGATCAAAGCTGAAAGCATCATCATCTGACACGCCCTCTGTTATCAATTCCACTTCCATTGCATGTATACTCTGGAAATCACAACCAATCGCATCACAGAAAACGACGATCAATTAACCCAAACAACATCACAACCCCTTACTGAACAACAAGTACAACAAGTACAACAATATCGAACAGAATTGTAATGATTCTCGATTCTACGGCAAACCTAGGGTTCCGAAAAACAAATCTTGATTGCGAATATCTTAGCTGCAATACTACGCTTTGGATTATTTGGGGAATGGTTTCTACTTTCTCTTTCTCAGTCGAAGACGGGTAGTTTAGGCGGGCATGTGAGAGGAAAGGATCAGCTCAGGAAAATCGCGAGGGAGCGTTTGGATGTGGCTGTGGCCAACGGTTTGCAGATGGAAGGTAAATTAGGAGTTCCCAAACAATCCGGTAAACAGGCAAACAAGAAACCATTTTTTTCCTTTTTTTGATCCGTACAAGAAACCAAAATCAATTAAAGAACTTTTAAAGATAAAAAATAATGATAATGATTTGTCCTATAAACGATTACTATAATTCTAATGAAAATTCAATAAGTGGGTATTAGGGTTGTCCAAGAAAAACCGAGAACCGTGAATCCGGTCCGGACCGATCTAATCCGTGCTTTTTGGATTTTGTCCGTGGATTAATGGTCCGGACACGGATTTGAAAATTAAAAAACCGTGAGATACGGATTAGGATT
>JAOTQK010000012.1:23836081-23854970 GCA_025642025.1 Rhododendron ferrugineum | reverse complement strand
TTGATTCATATAAGTACCAATTTTGTAATGCATAAAACTCTACCATTTTCTCTTTAATAATATTTAAAATGAAACTACAAGCAATATTATGGATATGCCTTTTTCGGTGAGGCCACTGCTTTGTTGCTTCATAATACCTCCGTCCATGGTCATAAACTCCCTGTTTTTTTTTTTGGAAAGACTAAGGACTTTATTGATAATAAATATTACAATTTACAACGTACCGTGTCCATCTAATTATAACTCCACTTGAATACATCCAATAATGCATTGCACTATCTTCAAGCTCATAACTCCACTTGAATACATCCAATAATGCTACTCCTTACGTACGTGCTTGCCTAAAAATATCCAATAGCACTGAATAATAGGAGTAATAATTCTCTATACATGAGATCGAAGAGTGAGAGCTAGGTATGCAAGTCACCGTAAAGATCTGGTTGGACAAAGGCTTATATGTTCGAGTATTGTTTGTTTTGGGTTTCAAAATTTCTGTGCATGATTCTCAATAATTTTTTTTTATATGTCTCTTACCACTCATTACTCTTAAAAAAACTCCCTCAAAATCCAAACCGAACAGGGCTACGTACCCACACAGGATGAGACTTTACGTTCGGCCCCCGCTATAGATGCACGGTTTTTTTTTGTCAATTGATAGAAAATGTCATTTACATCATATATGAAATACAAAGTATAAACATGAGACACTACATCAATTGTGAGGGTCCATGAGATGATCAACCCCAACAACTCAGTCGATACAATAAATAAGCCCATTATAGGGTAAAAAGAAAAAAAAAGAAAAGGAAAAACTCTTCTAAGGAAAGAACACTTACATGCAGGTGAGAAGATTTGAGCTCCTGACCTCCTAGTGAGATACAAGAATTCTCGCAAATTGAGCTAGCCCCATTTGGTTCTTGGCAACCATGTCTGAGTACCACATTGTGGGTATCATGCATGTGTGGTGTCATCACTGCATTCATATAATGTACTTCACTACATGACAAATAAGATACATTCTATCAATACAGTGATAACACATCACATGATACCCAAAATATGGTACACTTAACACTTCTGCAGAGTCTAACGAGAGGCTCAGGGACTCAAATATGGTCACCAACATATTAGTGTGGACAATACTTCATGCATGACAGAGTTGACAGGGTAATACATGCACTTCTGTTTTTTAGTATTCCCTCCGTTCGGATTTAGTAGTTCCTCGTTCAATTCTAACCGGCTAAAAAACGGGTTATATATCTTTAAATCTGTAATGAATTCCATAGCGAATATGGATCTTGTTTGATAGATCTCGATTAGTTCTATAATACAATATTTTTGAAATCAGTAAAACATTATAAATTATAAGATATAATCAATTGAAAATACCACAAACTCCAAAAAAAGACTATTAAATCCGGACGGAGGGAGTACTACCGAAAAGGGGTATAAGCCACCATTACATCATCTTGACAAGAGAGTTCGTAGTTTTTTTTTTTTATCCAGATAATTTGTAGTTGTTATTTGTGAGCCACTGTATCTCCCAAAAGAGTAATTATTCAATAATCTAGAAGTATCGCCACATAATATTTCGGACCATTTTATAACCACATATTTCTGTGGGTTTCATACACTTAAATCAAACACGAAGCCATGATTTTCTTCCGAAAACGAAATCACGAGAAATCGAAAATCCACTTTTCGGACGGAGTCAAAGCCCAAAGGACACGTTGAAAGAGAAATCACGAGAGATATTGACACAGAAAGCCGAATTTTTGATGGAGTTATCAGGCGACACGTGTCGAGGTGGGACCACAGTTTGGTAATGTCGGCTGGACCAAAAGTCTAGTGCTGCCAAAATTAAAACTTTTCCAAAAAGTCTAATGCTGCCAAAATACAGCTTTTTATGTCTCCATTGTTCAGAACTTCATCTCCAATCATATCGGATGCAACACGGTGCCAAGATGATATCTGAACCGTTAGATTGTTGAACAGACGGTTTGAATGCTAAGCATCATTCGCACAGCACCATCCCCGTTCGCCAAATTAAGCTCTAAATGTTTTGTTGAGATTTATTTATTTGATACTTTTTTCTATATAATTCAGTGCTTGATCGCCCTAGTAAACTCACATCTCGACTAATTTGAAGATCCTGAAATTAACGCCCATTCAAATTTTCATTAATCTCGAAGGGCCTCTGTTGGCGGTTAGAACTTAGAAGTAGAATATTCGAGCATGAGAATGAGTAAGTTCTTTTTTGCCATGCTGTCACTAGACCAAACTCCTTGATTATATTGATATTCTTACGTGCACCAACATAAAAGAAAATAGTATTATGGGCAGTGGCGGAGTCAAGATTTTAACTCCGGAGGGGCCGGCTTAGTAGACATATATATTTTTTATTGGAACGTATACTTATTATATTATAAGGTTTTTTTCTTTCCAATTCATTACATTTATACGTTAAAATGATTCTTTAGCCTACATCAACTATCACGTGCTTATTTTTTATGTACGAAAGAAATTGAGAAATGAGAATGTACAATAACCGGGTTTTTTATTGAATCGAACAAAAATTATTGAGATTATAAGTAGCTATACACGAATAATTATCAATAATATTCAAAATCATTTATATACAAAATAAAAATTTTAAAACTCGAACGCTCGAGGAGCTGGGACCGGGAGCAACATAGTTCCGCCCTTGATTATGGGGGTTTATAGTGAACTCGCATTAATTGAACCAATATTTTAGTTGGATAGCTTGACTCCAGTAAGCTTACAACGTGGTTAGTGTGTGGGTTGTGTTAAGAGTATGTTAGTGTGGTGTTAGGGAAGACAATCTCATTCGAGCCGATGGATATCTGTACCGACTAAGTCAGTTTTTAGCAGAGTTTAAACAACAGTTTTGATTACAAATGACCATACTGTCCTTTTGTAGCTTGTGAAAGACGCAAAGTTATGAAAATAGTCTTTCACTGGCTACAAATAAATAGTTTGGTCCATTGTAATTAATACTTGATATTTGATTTCCGCTCAAAGTTAAAACCCCGAGGGCGGAATAGTGGTCTTGGCCCGAGACTTAACGGTTTGTTTCCTCTTAAGGAATTAGGTTCGATTCTCATTGTTAGCATCTCATGGGGCCAATTCATATATCTATGCGTAAGCATGTGATCAAACGACTGTGAGAGCGGTCGTAGGGATTAGTACGTCTGAGATGCAAGCAAGCTAACCTAAAATTCTCTGCATTGCAAAAAAAATAGTACATAAGCTACTAAATCTTTCTTCTTCTCCTTCTTCTTTGTTTTAGCTAACATGGTTTTAGATAGACAATGTTTTGGTTATTCCCGTCTTTAATTAATAAGTTTACGGTTGATTTGGCGGGGTAAAAGGTTTCGGGTGGATAAGGAAGAAGGGAATAAGAGGTGAATATGGTATAGGGGGATTAATTAAGGAGGGAGAAAACTTATACTACTTGATTTAATAAGTGGTCACTGATATAGGTGGATAAGAGTTGATAGATAATGTCGGAAGTTACTTGATTGTCCACATTAAAATCATTGTAGTGAAAATACAAAAAGATTGGAGGGGTTTGGGGGGCTAATTCGGTCTTTTTCCCCACCCAAATTAGCTAAGGATGGGGTGGAGACCCTTGAAGGGGGATTAGCGCGCTCTCTCTCTCTCCCTCCCACTACCAAACGTCGGGTCGCTTCTCACCATCCCTTTCTTTTCCCACTCCCTCCCTTCTCCCCTTCGTTCTCCACTGCCAAACAGGCCCTTGATTCGAAGATTTCTTCCGGATGAGATTGCTCACCAAATTAAACATGCACAGAAATATCATTATCAACACGGAAAATGGGTGTGAGAAATGGTGTTGAATTTTGGACATTATATACTATATATAGTAACATGGTTTCTTCCCTAATTATCAATTCAATGGAGTCCAATGAAAGTGCTTTAGGTTAGGTTGTAGTCATCTGCAATATTGGAAATTTCCGTTTGACTGGGAAAAAAAAAATCTGCAATATTGGCTAAAAATGGCAATCTAAGGAACCAAACATGCTACACATATATCCATCAGTGATCAGTGTCCCGTTAGGTATTTTTTATTTTTTATTTTTTGACAAGTCAATCTCAATCATATCATTTCACTAAGGCCAACGACACTTATAAAAGAACTCACTTGAGATACAGAGACAAGAAAACTAATGTACAACCCGAAACTAATAGGATAAGACAATTACAAAGTAGGAATACCTAATCTCTATCATCTAGACAAAGCCCATACTGCAAACCAGTACCGACACGCAGAGTTCGACCATTCGAACTAGTCAACGATATATAGAAATTAAGCACCTACGGTTGTGTCCCGTTAGGTTGAGCTTTTGAAATTTAGTTGCTTGTCATATGGGATGTAATGCCTACTTTGCATTTTGCAAACAAGTTTATCTATTTGTAATTTGGGTTACGATAATAATGCGCTGATTAAGTGACTATGGTTGTGTATCACGTGATGTGTCGACATTATGATATTGATAAGTACCTTGTAAATGAAAGATACTCCTATTAATCTATCGTTTTCGTAATGATACATCACATGGTACTCTATGGTCAACAAATTTTTGTTATTACATGTTTGAGTTGGGTGCTTTTGTTTAAACTTATCGTGCCCACTTTTAGGTTTCTTTTGAATTCTTTGCTCCAAGCTAAGTCATTTGTTCAGGAAACTCAATTACCACTATTCAGTACTCACAAGGAGTATAAGGGGGTGTTTCAGTTTCTTACAAAAAGAATTTTTAGAAAAAGAAGGTAATTTCAAGTTCAAAAAATATGTATTTACACAAATAATTTTTTTATCAATATGGATCTTGTTTAATAGATCTCATTGAGATCTTTTAAACGGTGCAAAAAATCAAAAAATTATTTTTCATTTTCATTATATTTGAAATTGAAATTGCCTTCTTTTTAAAAAAGAAGAATTAGAAAGAAAGCAGAACGGGGCCTAAAATTTCGAACCCAATTATCAAAAAGCATGTTAAATGTTACATCAAGAAAAAGCTAAGTTAGATAAAAAACTTATAATTCTCTACCTAACCTTGTCATATCAATCATATTTTCACGGATAAGAGTCAAATGAGCTGAGTAGTAGCTTATTCGAGCTTGGTTTGAAATGTTCAAACTCAGTCTGTTTAGTTAATAAATCAATCTTGAATAAGTTTTTTACAAACGAATACGAGCTCAAACTTAGAGGCAGTTTTCCAAAAGTGCTAAAATTAAGTATAAAAAGTGCTTTTAGCCAATTTGAAAAACTACCCATTAATTACCTTGGTTCGTTTAAGAGTCTTTGGCTAACGGATCTTAATGAAATTGGGCTGTTGGTACAGAAAGTTGACTCTTAGGTTGTATTCCACTAAGAGTTCTTAAAAAAATAAGTATTTATTTACAATAATTAAGCTTAAAAATAATGGACTCACTGAAAAATTAACCTTTTTCTGTTAAAAAGAAAAAAGAAAAATTAGTAGCATATTTTTTACAGGGTTTGTATGTAGGGGTCCACACGGGACCAAAATGTCAAAAACCCAACATGATGTTTACACGTAGAAATTCATACCCTTGGTCCCTTCGTTTTAAGGAGTGCTGTCCTTACACGATGACTTTGTTGTGCTAGCTGACATTAACACCCTTCCAAAGAGGACCAAGTCTTGATCATGATTAAGGACCCGTTTGGTTCACTTGTTTTTATTTCTAGAAAAACTAGTAGTAACGAGCAAATAGGATTGTTTTTGCAAATAGGTTGCTTAATTACTTCGAGAAAACAAACGGAAAATAAGAAAAAATTATTGGGCGCTCCTAGGGCACCAACACCTTCCCAACATCTTGTGGCGAGAACCTTTGCGGTGAGAATCGCATCCAAAACTTCATCACGATAAAAGGAACACCTTATCACTTGTGCTACTCTTTGTTCTCACCCTTCTGTGCCTTAGAATCGTCAAAATGGTGTCTTTCGGCCCAATAATAGAGTACAGTACAATTTACACTATAGTGCCAATGCAAGGGTTCAAAACTTCAAATCTCATCCACAAAAGCTTTTGTCCCTTGATGTTTTTGCAATAAGACTTTCAAATCACCAACAAAGTCTTACCAAAAAATGAAATTTTCAATCATATCAGCAACAAAGGCTGAGTGGTTAGACAAACTGTACTCTATATCTACAATTAATCTTCTTAAATGAAAAAAAATTAACCCAATTTTGATAAAAATTAAGAACAAACTAGAAAGACCGTGCAAAAAATCCCGATGGGTTGGCTTGGTGGTTAGACCTGAAACTTGAGGCATGTTCGAAACCTTTCAGCCTTCAAGTTTTATCTCAACCCATTTGGGACCAGGCCATATGAAGTGTCGGCTCCAGCTTTAAGTAAGGCTTCCGCTGGTAGACGATGTATTGATAGACCCTAAAGATTAGTCGATGTGCGCATAAATTAATCCGAACACCCGATTGTAAAATAAAAGAATAGTGCGAAAATTTACAAAAGAAGTATGTTCCACTTTCCCTTCTTAAAAAATAAGCACTTATTTTCAAATTTTAAACTTAAAATTAATGTATTTATGAAATTAATTTTTTAATTTTTTTTACATCGTTCTCAAACAATATCCATATTACATATTTTTTAATTTCAATAAACTCGTTATTTTTAAGCTTGAAAATAAATTCTTAAAAAATAAGTACTACTTATTTTGGAAAGGACTCTGCTACAGGTACAACAGTTTCAACACAGACAGCGCGTACAGCGCGCGTTTGGGCCCGTCTTGTGTCCAACAAAGATAATCGGAGCCGCTCATTTTGTTTAATATATTTTGCTTAAGGTCCTTGTAAAAAATCAGCTTCATCCGACAACAAAAAGGGCGTTTATGAAGCGTCCAAAATCGCTTTATAAATTTCTAAAGAATTTTGGACACTTCATAAACGCCCTTATCGATGTCGGATGGAGCTGATTTTTTACAGGGACCTTAAGCAAAATATATTGAACAAAATGAGCGGCTCTGATTATCTTTGTTGGACCCGAAACGGACCCAAACGTGCACTGTACGCGCTGTCTGTGCTAAAGCTGCTGTACCAGCAGCATTTCTGTTTTGGAAACTTGAACGGGCAACCTCCGTATCCTTTTTGGAATGTGAAGCCTCTTCTTGTCCATGGAAAATTCTTTACCCTGCGCTATAAATACACCATAGAGCAGACCAATACAGACAGTCAGATCAGACACAGAGAAGAAAATTTCAGACCCCTTAATCCCCACAGCTCTTCTTGATTCCCATATCCTCTATAAAAATAAAAATAAAAGGCTAGTCTCAGAAAATCCAACGCTTCTCATTTTCCATTTGGTTGCTCTGTTCTTCCCATAACCTCTGCTTTTCAACCTCCACTTCTCATCTCCTCCATACCAAACAATTCTCATCTCTCAACTCAATCCCTCCCCAATTCTTGACTCCTCCCACTTTTTCTTCTCTATTTTATCTGATTTTCCACAAATTCCAACCTCTCCTCTTTCACTGTTCCACTGTTTGAAACCCAAATCATCGCATTTTTCCTACTCCATTTTCCCTCTGTTTTCCCCTGTTTCCTCTGCTTTTCCCATGTTTCTAAGTTGTCTGCACAATCAGATTCCTTCGAAATTTTCCAAGAAAACCGCAAGAATGCAAGAAAACACCATTCCATTCACATTCACCAGCAATACCCACATCCAACATTCGCTATCGGACCTCATATTGTCCGGCGGCACCAACGCGTTGGACTCGATCTTCTCTCATTTTCCTCAATCGATCCCCGCCACCAATCAAATAACCAACCCATTAGTCTCGGGAACTTCAGTTTATCTCCAACAAAGAGACAGACTCCAAAAATTCTGCGAACAAAACAGAACGAATTCCATAATTCCCCAAATTCCCATAACAAACCCGATTCAAAACCCTGTTTTCTACTCGAAGAAAAAGCAGTACTCCTACATAGGAGTGAGACAGAGGCATTGGGGGAAATGGGTAGCTGAAATTAGACTCCCACAAAACAGAGTGAGAGTTTGGTTAGGAACTTATGATAATGCTGAGGCAGCAGCCTATGCTTACGATCAGGCCGCGTATAAATTACGTGGTGAGTATGCAAAATTGAATTTTCCCAATTTAAAGGATCCGACGGAGTTGGGGTTTGGGGATAGTGCGAAATTGGATGAGTTGAAGAGTGCTGTGGATGCGAAGATTCAGGCGATTTGTCAGAAGACAAAGAGAGAGAAAGGGAGGAAGAGTGGGAGGAAAAATGGGTGTTTGAATGGGAGGGAGAAAGGGGTGGAGGGTGATTCGGGTTGTTCGACGTCGTCTTTGGTGTCTGCGTCGGGTGGCGATGGCGGTTTGAGTGTATCGGAGGATGGGATTTGGAAGGGAGGGAATTCGGCTGAAGTTTTTTTCGGTGAGGGTACAACGGTGGTGCCGGGGTTGGAGATGGAGGATTGCTCGCTCGAACGGATGCCGTCGTTCGATCCGGAGTTTATTTGGGAAGTTCTTGCCTAAGTCACATAAAGCGCCTGCTCGAGCGTAAAAATGTCTTCTGAAAAGACTCCTCGTAAGTCGTGATTGACATCAGTGAAAACGAGAACCGAAAGTGGTAGAGTAGAGTGATGATTGAGAAGAGCAAAAGCTATGTTACACAAGGTGTACCGTATGTTTAAATTATAACAATTTGTGATTTTCATTTTGTCAATTTTTGGTTTTCTAATGTATATTTATGATACTAATTACGATTTGTACTTTGAAATTAACCTGTTGAACCGGTCATTAGTAAGTTACCCATAGTTAAAAAATATTGTTATTATGTAACCACAATTATTCGTACCAAAATCCATAATATTTATACTCTAACCATATATATGTATACAAGACCACAAATTAAATAATGATACCTACAATTGTTATAACAACTCCATAAATTGACAATATCTTACCACAACGGGTCGTACCAAAAATTCTTTGACAAATATAATATTTCGTAACAAAATTAAAATATATCGTACCAGAATAAAAAATTGTTATGCTCAAGCAAAATACATGTGTAAAATATCACAAATTAAATAAAATAACCACAAATGTTGTGACAACACCAAAAATTGTCATTTTCTTATCACATCGTGTTGTATCAAACGAATATATGTGTAAAATACCACAAATTATATAACATAACCACAATTGTTATGACAATACCAAAAATTAATGTTTTCTTACTACAATGTATCATACCAAAAGTAATCGATCAAAATATTTCGTAAGAAGACTAGAATTTGTCGTACCACAATCAATAATAATTGTACCCAATCAAAATACATGTGTAAAATATCACAAATTAAATTACATAATCACAATTTTTATGACAACACCATAAAGTGATGTTTTCTTACCACAATGTGTTTTACAAAATTTAACCTACTTATTTTCAATTACCGCCATATTATTTTCTCAAATTTTAAAATTCCCGTCCTATTATCACAATTTTCAATTCCCTCCATACTATTTTCTCAATTTTAAATTTTTGGCCATACGATACCTCGATAATTTAAACTAAAAATAAAATTCTTGCTAAAAATTTTTGTCCAAGAAATTTACCAAAAGGGCAGTACTATACTCAAATTCATGAACACAAGTACACAACTATAATTTTCGCTCAAAATATTCCTCCAAATCAAAAGCCCTCTAATTTTTTACATAAAAATGAAAGTTCAACGAAAAATTAATTATCCCACTTTCTCAAGACAAGAATTTGGGTTCGACCTCTTCAATAAAATGGGTTGAGTATGACCGTCAAAAGTATGATCAATTTTATAGAATATAGAATTTTGCTATTTTTTAGTATAAATTACACATGAGGGAGAAGGAGAGAGAGTCAAGGAGGAGAGAACAACCTATTACCTGCTAAGCTTTTTTTTTATTTTTATTAGTTGATTTAATAAATGAGCGGTCCAAATTATTCACTTTTATATTCAAGAGTTTAAAATCATGGTGCATACGGTTCACCCTAAGCGGTGTTTACCATAGGACTTCCCCGGATTATATATGACCTAAGACCTTCCTTAATTAGAGTTGTATAGGAAAGGGAGTGAGAAAGTGATAAGGTTGATTCAAGTAGCTCGACGTCGTCTTTGGTGTCTCCGTCGGGTGGCGATGACCGTTCGAGTTCATTGGAGGAGGGGATTTGTAAAGGAGGGAACTCGCCGGAAGATTTTTACGCTGAGGGTACGACAATGGTATCGGAGTAGACGAAGAATTGCTTACTCGAGCGGATGTCATCGTTTTGACCCCGAGTTGATTTGGGAAGTTCTTGCTTAAAGTTATGCCTCCGAGGTTTGGATTGCGCAGTCGGGTCCAATAGTGGCTCGGCTGCAGGATTGTTCCTCGGTTACCAAGTTATGTTCGAAATTGTGTTCTAAAGTAGTAAACAAAGTGCCCAAAGTTATGTTCGGAATTGTGTTTTTATTGCTTTTTTGTAAAACGGAATGACATAATTGTCAAATTTTTCGTACTGTTCTCCCGGTAAAACAACAGAAGGATCTCCAATCCTCACTTTGGGTTCATTTCGATGATCAAAATTGTTTATTTTTGGAGTTCGTGAAGAATATTTATTGTATAAAACATCATGATGATCGGATACAAATATATACCATCATTCT
This sequence comes from Rhododendron ferrugineum, assembly GCA_025642025.1. Lineage (NCBI taxonomy): Eukaryota > Viridiplantae > Streptophyta > Magnoliopsida > Ericales > Ericaceae > Rhododendron > Rhododendron ferrugineum. The sequence goes on along the minus strand of JAOTQK010000012.1, from coordinate 23,844,267 downwards.
TAACTTGAGATAAATGGTTTCAATCAAATGTGACGATTTAGTTTCTTTCAGATGAACATTTTTCCAAAACATATTAATCGAAACCCAATTGCCACATTTTGGTGTGATAGTTATTCTTGGCGAGCTCTAAAACATAAAGCGCTCCGGTCACTCAATGGTTCCTCACTTTTACGATCATTTCAAGTAAGTAACCTTTTTAGTACTACTATTTTCAGACATATATCTATGGCACCACAATATCACTGATGAAATTTAAAAGAAAATAAGTAAACATTTTGTATACAATAAATAAGGAGAAATTTATTCACGGCGGAGCTGTGAACAAGTTTTTCGCTTATTCGTGCAATCGCAGCCGTCCATTTCCGCAATCAATGATTGAGATTGCTTTTCAATTTTTACCGGTACAAAAATTAATTTTTACCGGTCAAAATTGGTTTTCAATCCGCATCATCCAAAAACACTTTGGACGCACGCAATTGGGCTCCGTAAACCCATTTTCACGATATCCTCCATAAAAAATATATTCACATAATAAGAAACCAAATTCAGTCACATCTATCAACCATGAACCAACCCTCCATGCCTCTTTATGGTGGTCCAAAATCCTGATCTCATTATAACCATTTCAGAAATGAAAATAGGCAGCAGTGGTTCTTACTAACCTACCCAACGTACAAAAGGACACCAGGGATTGGGAATGGACTGATCTCTTTCAATCATTTTACACAGTTTAAAGTAAGAAGCCCACTCCAAAATTGCAGATTCAACTCCCATTACTGCACCTCTCGGGGCTACTGAGGTTTATCTAGTCATTAACTTGAGAGATCTAGTGTTAGTTGAGGTGTGCGGAAGATCTAGTGTTAGTTGAGGTGTGCAGAAGCTGACTTCGATGCCGGCTATGCAAAAAAGTCTTTAAAACTGTTCAAAACTAGACAAACTACCCCCATCTTCCCAGACAACTAGCATAAGAAAGACAGGGAATAGCAAAGCAAAATTCATAACGAAGCCAACAAAGCTGAAACCATAGGCTCTGAGTAGAACTTATCATTGTAAAATTGATCTGAAGTCAACACGCAGACATCGTATCATTGTAAGATTGATACAAGTCAACATGCGGAGATGATATCGATAAGACTACAATAGCAAGATGATGTTGCAGAAGCTTTTGAGAACATAGAATAATGACACGAGTGCAGATCAGTTGATTTGAAACGAATAAACCTGTTTAGGTTAAGAATACCAAGAAATGAAGGCACAAAATGTTTATTTGATTCCGCACAATATCAAATAACTTGAAAATGTGAGATCAACACTCTTAGTAATTCAGTTAATCAAAAATCACATCCAAAAGACTACAGAGTGTACTAGTTTTCCAGAGAAGTACTTTCTTAATACCCTAGAATTAACAAAAAAGAAATTCAAATAAAATACCAAGCAAAAAGGAAGGAAATAAGGAAATCCGGATCACAGATATCCATAGCGGGGTGAGCCTTGTCCGATTAAGTTTTCTTTTTCTTTGCTTTTCGCGTAAACTAGGAACCATATTATTGCTCTCAACAGTTTTTGTTCACCTCACGCAAGTACTGTAAATGCTGTGTACCATTACTCTCATTTCCTGTAAGACGGCTTCAATCAGCAGGAACCAAAGCAAATGCATCACTGCAGCCCATGTTTATGGTACCCTACGAGGAAAAGGATTTTAGAAGTAGAAAAGCCAAATATTTGAAAATCTAAAAACCCGCAAAAGTGTTGTTTGGACAGAAGCAAAAATAATCGTAAGAAAGAAACTAAATCCATTTAAAAAACAAAAGCCAATGGCTTACTAGTTTTGAGCAGCTGCTGCAACTGTATTCAGCTTGCTTTTGTGCTTTGCCAAAATTTCTTTCACAGCTTCATTAAAAGCCTCTCCTTCTTCGCCATCAAAAGAACCCGCTAACATATCATCATCATCACCCTCATCATCAGAACTTGGGTTAACACATCTTATGTAAACCAGAGACAGACACCCCATCATGAACTTAGATTTGGGCAAATGTAACGATGGGAGATGACAATACTTCAAGAGCAATTCAGCTCTGCCACTATCCACCTCGGGCATCAACAGTTTTGCCCTTTCCAAGTCTCTCAGCTCAGAGATCTGGTTGCCAGAGACAACAATCTTCCCTTGGTTCTTGATATCAGAAATAGTGATGCTCCGAAGCATTTGATGTTTTTCAATCATATCCATCACAATATTAAGCCTCATACATGCATCATCAAAACATACTACTGCTATGTTAGTTGGGTGGAGCCGCACGTACTCGTCCTCTTCCTCTTCTTCTTCTTCATCCTCATCCTCTTCCTCTTCCTCTTCTTCTTCTTCTTCTTCTTCTTCTCCCTCTTCTTCTTCCTCATCTTTTTCATCTTTGGCCAGTGGTAGTTCCACTTTCTCGAGCCAAGATGCCTTTACAAAAATGAAACTTTTGACATTGGTATCGAAGTCGCATATTTTCCATTTGAGAATGGGCAACCATGAGGATTCCAAACCCAACTCTCCGAAAAAACGTTCCTCTAGATGCAAATACACAATGTCTTTTAGTCCAACTAGATAGTCGAAAACAGAAGTACTCCCCTTTTCTTGTTCTAACCATGTGGATACATAATGGGGCGACTTGACAGAGACATTGTTGATGTGAGAGATAAGGGAAGCAAAACGTTTGGATACTATCGAGCATCTGCAAATCCATTTAGCCTCCCATAACTTGTTCAATATTAAGAGGACAATGTCGTCAGGAAGATGATCGAAGTTATTTTGCTGAGACTGCTTTAAAACTTCCATTTGCTGAAGTATCCTATGCAACACTTTAAAGTCACGTTTGCTTGCTAAGGCCGCTATGAGAATGGAAAACGAAGCAAATAAGAAAAGGTAAAGATACATAAAAAGGAGTTATAAGTAGGAACATTTTGTATGTCAAGATTAGAAAACCATTTATCACTGTCTATAGGAATGTAGAAAGCTGACAGATCAAGAGGGTTACATGAAGGACTCACTTGGAACAGTTCAATCCAATAAATAATTCATACAAGTATAGTTTTTAACCAGGAATGTGTTCTCTATGCCTCGAGATCCGACACACCTAAATAGTATAAGTCCAAAAAGTGTAGTTTTGATAACATATTCAGCAGACAGGCATAAAAAATGAACTTAAGTCTACAAATCGTGCTAAAAGTTACCAAGATAAACACATCTAGCAAATTTAGAAGCCAATGAAACCAACCATGTTGCTATATCAAATACTTAAATGTTTAAATAGGAATTCAAAATTGTTGCGAAGTTAGGGATAACTAGTTAGAAGCCTCAATGAACCACTTACGTTACGCTTGCAGTTATTCCTGTGGACAAGGACAAGATTTGCAAGAGAGAAAAAACCAATAGATACTTAAATTTATGGTCGTAAAGTAACTTTTGTGCAAGTAACAATTGTTGCGAAACACATCGAAGAAAGCTTTGTTATGAGTATGACAATGGTAACTCCAATGAAAGTTAGGAAGGTGCCACTGACTCTACAAAACCCAATAATTGCTACTTCCTTTTGGCAATCAATAAAACTAGTGAACACATACACATAAACTCACACATGCACAAAAGATAAATCTCCTAGTGAACTCAATCAATAAAACTAACATTGTTACACACCGACAATCTAATTTCAACACCTATTTGAAGGGAAGAGCATGAACCAAGAGCTACTGTCGCAGTATAATGTAGCATGTAGAGGAGACTTGCAGTTGTTAAATTTATATTTAACTAAACATCCATACAGGTTTTAACAAAATGTGCTACCGAGATAGTAGTGTAATGAATATTCCTACAATTCTTGCTCATGTAAAAATCATACCAAACTTATGCTTAAGAACATAAAATAATCAAAAAGCATTCATAGCTAATAAGCTCCAAATGCAATGGAGAGAGAAACTCCAATTAAAGACCAAATCATCTAGTGCATATTAACACAATTGAAAACATGATCTCAAAAAAAAAAAAAGACTATGTTATCTTCTTCCAATCCTGTCGATAGCTAAGATATTCAATGCCCAATATCCAAAGTGATTCGCTAAATGAACATGCGAATTTAAGAAATAATGAATTCAGAGCCGCATACATGTATGGGAGACAAAAAGAGGGAGAATGGTATCGACCTTTTAGCCTAATCCATAATTTGTAAGTTAAAATGAAATACCCTATTCTAGAAACAAGTCTATGGTTAAAGATATTAAGAAACCATGATCCGCAACAAACCAAGTACCATACTAAGAAATTGAATGTAAAGAGCACTATATAAAGGAAGCCTATCTACCTATCTAATGGCTTCGGACAACGATATTCAAGGCATGCTCAGTAAGAATCACCACAGGAAAGCTATCAGTTCAGAAAACTTGTCTGTAAAGATCAAGACACCAATCCCATAAACGAAGAGATTAGGATATGGATTTCACTGAAATGAGTTCAAGATCAATTGATCAAAGGATGGGAGAAGAGGAGGCGAGGTGGAACGGGGGTAGTTGATATCTAGGGTTCCCCAAAAGGATGCATTTATAGAACATAGAAACAAAAGAACTAATACCATATAGGTCTACAAAAGTTCATCCCAGGCCCAACCCAAAAATAAGTGGGCAAAATAGTCCACCTAGGCCCATCCGATGAAGCTATGAACCATTCTACAAAGCAAACCAAAAAGAATCAAACCCAAATGGGGGGACTTTGAGGGGCCAAACGTCGATGGCAACCACTACTATTAAGAGCATGTGGTTGCTTATGCAAGAGATAGCCATGAGAAATACAAAATCTAAGCTCATGTGATCAGTCAAGTATCAAAGGAAAATAGAAGAAAACCAAATCGAGAATGCAATCTAGGAAGCGACAGTGAAGTAGCAAGGCAACACTCAACCATGACCATGAAATGGAGAAATAGACAGCGACAAAAATTAATGCTAGTAATGTGTTCCCCATCAAGCCACTCAAGCAGTGTAGGGGCTGCTGATGGACGCCCGGAAGTGCAAGTATGTCTATCCTTAGACTGTTTTTCATTCTTCTAAGGTTTATATTTTCCATTTTCCATTGGTTTTGCATTAACAGGTGAATTTGGGTTGGATGAAATAAAATGGCAATGTGATAATTGACAGCTCAAGAGAGAAAATCTAGAGGATAGTTGTTTGGAGGATGTTTTAGCACTTATAGATGGCCCAAAAGGGGGGAGAAAGGACCAAAGATCAAGACCAATTGAAATGAGCCAGCATTGCCTTGCACTGGCAAATAGTATTTCGCTTTATGAGTGGCCTAGCATAATTAAGCACTTAATTAGAGTTTTTGTGTTTTTATTGCATATCACCTCTACGGATACCTTTCCTTCTCCGGTTAGCTTTTACGGTTTCCCACTACAAATACATGTAAAGACTTCTTTTTTAGGGATCTTTTCCTCTTCTTCTTTCTCTTCTTCCATAGGTTGCAAATCCAATGGTTCTTTTGTAGTAATCATCGATTCAATGATCTCAATTAATGGGCTTTATTTTCATTGACTATTTTGGAATCGTTTATTGTTTATGATTTTTATGGTAAGTTAATTTTCGTTAAGCAACAAAAAAAAGAGAGGTCATGGGGAGAGCCGTGGAACCACAAACACAGAGGAAAACCCACAAAAACAACCAACACAACCAGACTCCTAGACCTAGCTTACGAGGACAGAAAGGCAGAAGAAAATAGAACCAAAACCACCTACAACACTAAGAATAAGAACACAATACCAGAGAAGACTCCTATTACGCATTGTTGCATAAGCTCCTAGGCATGCCCCAGGCTTCCCCAATTCTCTTATTCAGTTCAAAGCAGGCCACCTTCCTCCAATAGGTCATACAAAATCGTATATCCTACTCAATCTTCAGAGCTAGGTTATCAAGGCTCTGCTTTTGAAAGAGCCTAGAGTTCCTTTCTCCCAATATGTAGTAAACAGAAGCTGAAAGGGCTTTCTCATACACATAAGCAGAAACTGATCCCCCCTTACTGTGTTCAATGGCCCAATCCACGAATGTCCTAGTAATCTACTGATCCCACACTTGTTTAGCATGTGCTCACACTGGAGAATAGTAATGGAATTCAGAGAAAAGAGGGTTATGAGTCTCAGCCCCTGCTGCACACAGAAAACACTCGTTCTCAAAGTCCCCCACGGCAAGCCATTCACAGTATAAATGCTCACCTAGGGATATTACAGGGCAACCACACCAGGTTTTCCTCAGGAACCTCAGCTTGTACTTTCCTATTAGTAATCCATGCAGAGGTAGTACTGGACTCCGCAGTAGTGGTAAGCATCCATCTCAGTTCATCAACGGGTCCTAATTAGGATTGAAGTCTGCATGGGTTAATCTATTAATGTCTTGTGTCACAGAGTTCCTTTTAACTTGGACATCTCCAGCACCCATTACTTATTACAGAGCCGACTCGGGCCATCAAGGATTTGTCAAGATTGTTCAAGACTTGTATACATGAGGAACATCATAAAGGGTATATTGGAATCGAACTAAAAGATTCCGGTGTGCTTGTACTAAGTCAGCAACAGATAATTGTTTGGAAGAGCTAAAGAGAGCAAGTCAATCAACTTTGCATGTTATCCAAATCCGGCCCGCAATGCGTATATGGGCCAAGTCTGGCCGTCTGGGACCACTACAGCTATATACTACCAAGTACCAACCGTTGCACACCCAACATAATGCAATCATTTTGCAAGACCATTGGGCAATTAATCCATAGCATTTGATTAAGTTATTCCCAATTGTGGTGGATTAAATTAAATGCCTGACTCTATTTGGAAGAACATATCTTCACAATCATTAACCTGTTAAATGAACAACATATCAAGGTTGTTAATAATGTTGACCCTAATGACTGAGTGTTAAGCATTGTATGGAGTCCAGTCTTAACATAACAAATTGCTGCTGATATAATAATGTTTCACGCAGTCTAAAAAAAGCAGTAACAAATCAGCAAATTTTACCACAAACATATGCAGTAATGGCCCCTTTTAGCAATCTGCAAAGATACTAGTACTGATTCTTTCCTCATTACAATTACAATTACAATTACCGCTGAAATATACCAGCCTTTTTGTAGCTCTTTCAAATTGCCTAGACATAAGGGAATATAGGGACATCGCAGAAATTTTCCCAGACATGACTTCCATCACTTCCGCAAATTAATTTCCTACAGTACTGAATGAAACAAAAAGAATTGGAACTCAGTTGCTTTTGACCGTGTTCATAGAGAAGAAAAAAATGAAAGAAAAGCAAAATTAAGGCAGTAAAAGAATGAAAGGCTTCAAGTACCTGGCACTCGCCTACAAAATAAGAACATGAAGACACGAAGATTTACATAAAGACATACAAGGGTAAGTCATTCATTATGCAACGAGAGAGAGAGAGAGAGAGAGAGAAACCTTCAATGATGGAGAAAATGCAGGAGTGATTACTTGTTTGTGACATGCCATTGGCTTCAACCATTGTCGTCTTTAGACATCATGGCGTTTCCCCAACTTTTGGCCATTGACACCTACAGAAAGCTGATTCAGAAACTTTGGTTAAGCAATATATGGAAAGGGCTTATTTTTGTTTCCATTGCAACAAAAACCAATATCATGAAACCTCTAGGAAAGCTGAAAACCAACTCTGCAACAAGGCAGAGCCAAGAAACAAAGAAAAACCAAAGGAGACCAAGCCCAAAGAACCTGAGAAAACTAGGACAGAATAACAGCTCCTCTGAACTCATACCGTATCCCTTCCATATATGCTGTGAAGAATGTTTACAGAGATGGTCCGAGATAAATAGGTAAGCCAGCTTTCCTGAGTTCACATCGATCATTTTCCCATAATCACAAAAATTGTAGCCACATCTCATGGCATATGAAGAATGGTATTTCTCCAAATAAGCATGTTGACTATCTCGCTTCTTCCTTGTGTTATTATTTCTAAATAACTAATGCCTTGTTTGCTTTAGGATTTGAAAAGCATTTTTCAAAAGATTCCCCCTACTTCCAATCATTTCTCTCTCTCTCTCCACTTATTATCCCTACTATTTTTTCAAAAAAAATTTCAAAAAGCAACCCAAACACAGCATAAGCATTTTCGACCATCTTACTTTTTCATCTCTCTCTCTCTCTCTC
>JAOTQK010000012.1:23825493-23835981 GCA_025642025.1 Rhododendron ferrugineum | reverse complement strand
TCTCTCTCTCTCTCTCTCAAGCAAGCGGGAGCAATTATAAACCGAATTCGTTGGAATCTGTAACCCACATCCTCAACTGTGTAATCTTTGGATTCCTTCTATAAGATCGCCCACCTAGAAATTCTAAACCTAATGGACTTGAAAATGTCCTCCCGTTTTGGTTCCTTGCTTCGAAAATCCAACCATTTCTGATCTTCCAGGTTTCCTTCCACACTTTACACTTCCTATTTTTGAGAGGATTCTATTTCATACACCCACTTGGCACCTATAATTCTCCTCCACAAACCTCTCTTTTATTTCCCAACCTCCACTCATCATTTATCACTCTCACACTTTAAACACCCAACACTGACTTAAAATGTAACTTTTTCACCTCATTTGTGATTTTCTACTTTGTTATAAGATGTAACATTTTCACCTAATTTGTTGCCCTAGAGAAATCTACTTTGAAAAACATCAATCTCCTCAGGTGCAGTTTCCAGAATCTTGTATAACACTGACTTAAGTAATGTAAATATTCCCGCAACCTTCGTTTAACTGATGCTAACATAGATCTATACTTATGCAAGCCTCGTCTCCATTTTGATTTCTTACTCCCAATGGCATTTCAAGATAACAAAGAGGTAGGAAATGAGCTTTACATCTCAAGATACTGGAAAAATCCTTGACCATGTCTTCGTCTAAACCGACATTACGGACCAGACTTTCCTGAAAAATAATTTTCAAACCTGATACATCCTCAAAACCTGAGTAATCTTTTGATATTTCTCCCTTCATCACCATCAGCTTCAGAAAAAAGAATTGTATCCTCCACAAATGAAGATGTGACAAATTGTTGGCCACTCCTTACTCCTTTAATCACGTCCAATTGCACTGCTTTCATGAAGAGGAAATTTCGTGCCTCAGTGCCATAATGAACAAAAAAGGAGAGACGGGATCACCTTGTCTCAATCTTTTTTTACCATAAAACTCATTGGTTGGTGATTCGTCTACTAGGACAAAGAAACTCTAGCAACACAATCAATTATCCACTGTATCCACTTCTCTGGAAAACCAACCTCCTTCATTTTGCTATACAAAAGATTCCCCATAATATTATCATGAACCTTCTCAAAAAAATCTACTAGGAAGATGAATTTAGTACCTACTCTTTACACATGAAGTAATAATCTTGCTTTTGTGTGAACATCGACATGCTTCAATCATATTAGAATGTGGTTCTATTGTAGAAATTTTAAGTTATACGAAATAATAAAAAGACACAAATCATGCGAACTTATTTATGTCTTCCATTGGTGTTAAGTTTCCATGATGGAAAGGAGACTTATGGTGGACCTATTTGCATAGAAATCATCCCCTCGTAAGTTATTTATGCCTAGCACGTTACTAATAAAGAGAGGCTTCACATTCTAAAAAATCGAATTGGCTGAATATACAAAAAAAGAAATAGCACTCTCTAGGGACTTCTTGATCTCTTCAAGCTTGAACAAGATGAATCGCACTCCACATATGTACAAATATCCTCTCATGTGATAATCCTCTTATGGGACCCTCATGTAACGTAAAATAGGGCTCACCACGGTCTTACTTAACGATCCGAGCCGTTCATTTTATAAGTCTAGATATGGTTATCATTCAAACAAAAAGTCAGGTTCATCAAACATCGTAAGAGATTGATCGAATCGTATTGGTCCTAAGAGAAATGGACAAACAGCGACAGCCACTAACCATCCATTTCTCTTGTGACAATTATGTTTTGGCCAAGTGGATATTGATGTCCAACCAATCTGATTTTTTACATTGCTGATGAACAAATGGAGTTGTATAAAATAAATGACTCAGATCGTCAAGCGGAATTTTGGTGGGTCCTATTTTGTGTCACATAAGGATCAAATAAGAGAATCTCTAATGAGAGGATCTTGTCTAGTCAACCCAATTCGAAAATGCATGATCGAGCTAATAGACAAGTTTACAAAAATTTAACTCAAAGTCTAATAAATTCATTAAAATTAAAATCCATATAAAGTGGGGCAGGGCCAGTTTGGAACCGAAAACATGCTAAATTCGCAGACCGACCTGTGGTACATGGTTCTCTCATTAAGATTGATTTGGGCCTGATTCGCGATTCAACAGTTCTTTTTTCCTCACCCCACGTACTGTAAATATTGTGTAACATTACTCGAATTAACCATGGGACAGCTTAAACCAGCAGAAACCAAAGGAAATGCATCATTGCAGGCTTGCAGCCCATGTCTATGGTACCCTACAAGGAAAAGAAGTAGCGTAAGTACGAAATCCAATGTTTGAAAATCTTAGAAAAACCGCAAAAGTATTCATCGGGCGAAGCAAAAACAATTCCTGGATGAAAAGAAACTAAAATGTCATAATCAGTCACTCCAAAGCTGAATGCACTGAAAACAAAGTAAAATGGCTACTGGTTTTGAGCAGCTGCGGCAACCTCATCCACCTCTTCGGTTACCCGTGTTGTACTCATCTTGTTTTTGTGCTTGGCCAAAATTTCTTTCACAGCTTCATTATAAACCCCTCCTTCATCGTCCTCAAAAGAGCCTGCTAACATATCATCATCAATGACATCATCACCCTCATTATCACAACTTGGATTAACACATCTTATGTAAACCAAAGTCGGTCTAACCATCATGCACTTAGATTTGGGCAAATGCAATGACGGTACATGACAACACTTGAAGAGGCCCCTATCCACTTTGGGCATTGACAGTTTTGCCCTTTCCAAGTTTCTCAGCTCAGCTATCTGGTAGCCAGACACAACGATCTTCCCTTGGTTCTTGATATCAGAAATAGTGATGCTCCGAAGCATTTGATGTTTTCCAATCATATCCAACACTCTATAAAGCTTCGTACATGCATCATAAAAACATCTGAATGCCATGTCAACTCGGTAGCGTTCCTCATACTGTCTTATATTTATGTCAATTTGTAATTCCTCTCCATCCTCTTCCTCATCTTCTTCCCCATCTTGTTCTTCATCTTGGGCCAGTGGTAGTTCCACTCTGAGGAGGCAAGAAACCATGAGAAAAGTAAAACTTCTGACATTAGTATTGAAGTTGAATTTCCATTTGAGAAGGGGCGACCATGAGCATTTCCAATCCACCTCGCAGAAAAAATATTCCTCTATATGCAAATACATAAGGTCCTTCAGTCCAACTAGGTACTCGAAAATAGAAGAAGTCACTTCTTTTTGTTTGGACCGTGTGGATATATAGCGGGCTGGTTTGACAGAGACGTTGTTGATGTGAGGGACAAGGGAAGAAAAACGCTTGGATACCATTGAGCATCTGCAAAGCCATTTAGCCTCCCATAACTTGTTAAATATTAAGAGGACAATGTCGTCAGGAAGATGATCAAAGTTATTTTTCTGTGGATGCTTTAATATGTCCATTGTTAGACTATCCTCCAACCCTTTTCAGTCATGTCTACGCGCTAAGGCCCCTAAGAAGATGAAAAACGAAGCAAGAAAGAAAAGACAAAGATAAGAGAGGAGATATTAAAGAAGCATTTTAAAAATAAAAATCAGTTATCTCCACAACAATGTAGAAAGCTGTAAGATCCAGAAGCATACACAAAGGACTCACTTGGAACAGTTCAATCCAATAAGGCAATATGTTAATACGTACCATTGAAGTTTTGACAAGGAATGTATTCCTCGTGCCTCAAGAGCTCCCACACATCTACAAAAATCTAAAAAAGTGGAACTTTGATAACATATTCAGCAAACAGGGATACCAAATGAACTTAAGTCTCAAAATTATGCTAGAAGGTTGCCAAGAACAACGCAACTAACAAATTTAGAAGTGTTAGAGAATCCAACTCAAAGCCAGTTGGCAGCAGTGGAGAGGCCATCTAGACTCATATACTAGGTTTGAGGTTATAATTAATCTACATGCAAACCTCATTTGGTATTTTATAACCTTCTAGCTCAATTATCCTTCTAGCCCAATTAAAGACTTTGTTTCTAGAATCTAGTAAGAATTTAAGCTGTGATAACGGCAAACCTCATTTGGTATTTTATTTGAAGCACTACTTATCATGCATACTATCCACTGTTCTCTTCCTCTTATCTTGTTATTGTTATGATGATTGCATATGGTGCCTAGTTTTGTGTCTCCAAATAAAATCTAGCTAATCTTGTGCAATGGGCATTAGGCACACATGCAAAGTCCACAAGAGGTATTTGAGAGAATCACACCCACTTGTTGCTAGTGTGAATGCATCTTAAACATATTTGATTGCTCCTCAACCTTTGCATTGTGACTTAGTTATCGTACTTGATCCATTGACCTAATATTTTGATTTATAGTATTCTTTTATTGTTTTGAATCAGTTCGCATAGTCTGAATATTAAGTATGAATCATAGTTTAAATATTTCTTAATCTCCTTCATATATTTCATGTTATAGATACTAGAACAAATATCCAACAACATAGGCCATCTCTGTCAACATAACAGGCTCATTCTATACCATCAATAGGATCAAATTATTAAAAACACAATCTTAATTCAGAGACGTTCCTGACACTCTTTCTATAACGTGTCCGACACTTCTTTGGTGCCTATGAGTTAAGAAATAAATATGTGATGACACCTCTTCAACACTTGCTAACTGACATGTTATTACCAAAGATTTCGGAATTTGACATTTCACGATGATATGCAAAGTAGAAAAAATAGTAATTCTTTACGGCTAATCATACTTGAATTGGGCTGGAAAATTTTAAAGATTTCTTGAAGATTCCTAATTGTGCCATGTCTTATTTTTTAAGGATCTCTTCCATGATAATTTGTTGTATCTAAGTATTATATAATTTGGAACGTATGCTTATGGTATATTGTTATCTATAATCCAACAAGTCCCCAACAAGTCTGTGTCCTACATTGTAGAGAAATAACGTATCTGTGTCCGTGTCCAGTGTCTACATCTGTGGTTCTTATGTCGAAAGAAAGGTATGATTACGATTTGCCCTTTGGTAAAGAATGAACTTGGTTCTATGAAGCACCGACACTCCAAAAGGGTGCCGTATCCATATATTGGACACGGGGACACGGCTTGGGAACATGGGGACACGTAATAACTTTCATTATTTTTTGATAGGGGACACGCCAGGGACACAGCTGGGGACATGGTTGGGGGTCAAAATATAATATTTTTACTTTTTTGGGGGTTAACATGAAATTATTTAAAAAAATTGGAGTCAACTGTAATTATGCCTTTGATAAAAAAATTATACAATTAGTGAAATTATTCATATACAATGATGGTTCATAAATAAAAAATTATGAATGATAATATATTTTATTTATTTACTTATACACGTGGCGTGTCCTCCGCCGTGTCCGTATCCCTATTTTTTTAGAATTGCCGTGTCTCATGTCCGTGTCCGTATGTGTGTCCGTGCTACATAGACTTGGTTTTCCATTGGTCAATATCACCTTGCATTGCAGTTGGTTACTTATCGGTAATCACAACTAAATAATACGTCATTGGACTATGAAACTAGGGTGTGACATAACGAAAATTCCATACGGGTTGTAACGAAAATGAACAGTACAAAGACAGTAATGTACCGAATCTACTTTCGATGCTAGCTCATATAAACACATTACTGAACTTAAGCTTAAAAACCCATGAAAAAGAACATCAGTCAGCGGATATAAACTCCGCAATGGAGAAATTCCAACTAGAGACCCAATCATTTAGTGCATATTTGTAAATATCAAAGCATGATCTCAACCAAAATGTATTTTTCCTTTTTCGAATCCTATCTATTGCCAGGATATCCATGGCTGAATATCCAAAGTGAATCACATAATGATTGTAAGAATTTAAGAAACAATAAATCCAGAGTCGCATAAATGTGTGAGAGACAAAACAAGGGGGGAAGGATTTTGACCTTCTACCCAATCTAGAATTTGTTAGTTGACATGAAATTCCCAGTTCTAGAAACAAGTATTTAAGTAAAGAGATTGCAAAACAATGATTGGTAACAAACCAAATACACAAAGAAATTGAATATCAAGAGCACTATAAAATGGAAACACATCTACCTATTTTATGGCTTTAGACAACAACATTCAAGAAACCCTCCGGAAGAATTACCAGAGGAAACCTAGCAGTTCTGAGGACTCGACTGCAAAGTCAAGACGCCAATGTACAATCTTGTTAACAAAGAGATCAAGACGTGGATCTCACCGAAATGGTTCAAGATCAAAAGATGGGAGAAGAGGAGGCACCGGTGGAAGGGGGCGGTCGATAGCTAGGGTTTGGAAAAAGGATGCATTTATAGAACATAAACACAAAATAATTTATGCCTGCCGTGTAGGTCTCCAAAACTTTATCCCCAGGCCCATCCCAAAAAGAAGTGGGCAAAAGAGTTCACCTAGGCCCATCTAATAGAGCTGTGAACCATTCCAAGGACAAATATATCAAATCCTGCCCAAAAAGAAGTAGGCAAAAGAGTTCACCAAGGCCCATCTAATAGAGCTATGAAACATTCCAAAGACAAATATATCAAATCCTGATGGGTGGGCTTCGAGAGGCCAGATGCGGAGGTCAACCACTACTAATAAGAGCACGCGGGTGCTTATGCCAGAGTAAGCCACGAGAAATAGAAAATCTAAGACCACGTGAAGAATATGAGGATACAAAAAATTAGTATCATACTAAAATCGAAGCAAACCATAATGAGACTGCAAAATAGGAAGCGAGAGTGAAAAGGCAAAGCAACCACTCAACCATGAACAAGACATGGCATAATAGACAGTTACAAAGATTTACGCTAGTAACACGTTCCCCATGAATCAAAAAGGGCAACTTATGAATGCCTAGAAGTGCATATTGTGTTTTTTTTTCTTAGGCTTTTTTTTTTCTTCGATATGTATTTTCTCCATCTGATATTGGTTTTGTGTATCTGTGTTGTATGAGTAAATCGGAAATTCTTGTGATAAGTGGCACCTCAAGATAAAAAAATTTGAAGCACAAATTGTTTGGAGGATGTTTCAACACTCATATCGCCCAAAAGAGGGAGAAAATACCAAAGATCGAGACCAATTGAAATGGGCCAGCATTGCCTAGCACTGGCAACTAATAATTCACATTTTGAGTGCTTCGGAACTTGTTTTAGGGCAATAACACTTAGATATGAGTTTTAATGGATTTATCATCCATCACCTCTATATATAGCTAAAAGCATTTCTTTCCTTCTTCCATTTAAGAGTTTCCTACTACAAATACATGTAAAGACCTCTATAGGGATCTTTTCCTCTTTTTTTCCATCTTTTCAATGGGTTGCTGATTCGATGGATCTTTTGTAGTGATAGTTGATACAATAACCTAACGTCAAGATTGTAGGATTAATGCATAGAATATGATGTTTATATTTATTTTCATATGCTATGTTAGATTCCTTTACTGTTTATGTTTATTCCATTTAATATGGATTGTGTGCTAGCATCTGAATTTGCAGGCAGGTTTTAATTGGCATTGAATGAAATATTCCCTACAAGACAATAAAATGATAAACCATCAACTCAAATATTCCCTCTCTTCGATACTTATACTTGTAGGGTGTTGGTCAGAATCTGTTGCTTCGTCTCAACCATTAGTAAAAGAACCTCGAAGAATACCCTGAAGTATGTTGAATTCTCCAAATGAAACTTAGAAGAGCTCTATAATAAGTTAATGCAGCATTAGACCTTTTAATTTGCAAGAAAAATATGATACATATTACTTTATTTTTTCGAATATTATGGAACTACCCACTGTCCACTTGCGGGAGCCCAATTAAAGCCAAGACAAAGCCCAGTATGGACTGCCCCAAAATAGTTGATAGTGAGTGAAGGGATTCACCAAGATAGTCTTGCTCGCTCCTGAGGGAAAGGGCAGTGCGCCTGATGCTAAAAATGTGTGTACAATTTTTGAATCAAAGTGAAATGCTTTGTTCATTAGTACTTCTAACTCTTCATATACCTTTCTGATCTTATCCAGATTCCGACATCATTTTGTCAATCTGGAATCCGATATTTTACTTTTCTTTTGGTATTTGCTACAACAAGGGCCTAAATTGCTTTTCAACTCGGAAGACAGAGATCAAAAGAAAGGAGGTTGCCTCGGCCACCAGGCTAAACCCTTGAGATTATTAATTACAGCACTATTGTAGGTATGTTTCCCTTTTCATCGAAGAGATTCGGAGATATTAGGAGTTTAAGATTTACCTCATGTCAATACTCTTAGAATTTTTTTCAGATCGGCAGTCAATACTCTTGGAATTGCTAATATATATGGACTTGAAGTTCAAATCAAACACGCTTCAAAAGCAGTTTTCAAATTTTATCCTATGAATTTTGGTTAATGGTTCGTATACATTGGCAACATTATCACGGGTTTATAGGAATCGAACTAAAAGTTTTGATTCGAGTGTGTTAGCGCTTGGTCACCAACAAATATCTTTTGGGAGAGCTAAAGAGAGCAAGTCAATCAACTTTGCATACTACTCAAATCCTGCCTACTATGCCTCCATATATTTTCTATTATATGGGCAAGCCTGGGACCCCAACAGATATCCATAGAATAGCAGCAGCAGCCTTTTAAGTAGTCCTATGTTCATATTGCCTAGACCTAAGGGAAAAGAGGGATGTCGCAGAAATTTCACCATATATGAATTCCATCGCTTTTGTAGAAATATTGACTTCCATGCCAAACGTTAAAAAAATTGAAACTCAGCAGTTTTCGACCTTGCTTATGGAGAGAAATAAAAAAATAAAGACCAGTTGAGGCAGTAAAAGTATGAAAAGCTTATAATTGCCCAGCACTCACCGAGTTGCAAAGTGTATTATTTTAGAGGACTTTCTGACGCACAAGAGCCTCAGTAACATACTACTGGAAGAGTCACATAGAGTGCTAAAAGGGGAAGTCCTTGATCATCACGGATAGATTATAGGGACCCAGCAAAAACAAATCTAAAGGCATGCGATTAGAGAGAGAGAGAGAGACCTTCAATGGGGGAGAAAATGCAGGAGTAATGACTTGTTTGACAACCGCGTTCTTTGCCTTCAACCATTATCAAGCATAAGGTAATCTATCCTCTTCAAAAATGTGGAGTTACCCCAACTTCGAGAAATCTGATTTAGAAACTCAATCTGCAATATGTAAAAAGGGTTTATGTTTGTTCTAGGTAAGGTTTTCATTGCAGCAAACACCAGAAAATGGGAAACCCCAAGAAAAACTGCAAAACCAACTCCGCAACAAGGCAGAGCCAAGAAACAAGACAATTGTGACATGGTGCCAGGAGGAAATTCTTTTTCTAATATGAGGTTTATCAACAGGTTGTGTACCAGCCCTTTTCTATTAAGTACCAGGATTTTATCTCAAAGGTATAGAGAGTAGACACTCAACCTCATTGCTTATATGGAAACAAAAACTGTCCATTGTTAATTATCGCCATCTATTTATCCATGGCCGTATACAGACCATATGCATACAATATGATTCACAGGTATACTACAAGCTTACAATTTGCTGCGGCAGACTATCTAGTCTTAACTATTCCGATAAGAAGGCGATTCGATATATTGGGGCAGAGCAGCCATAAAACAAACTAATACATTGGAAACACACTGAATGGAAATCAGGCAGACACATGATTCTTAATGTGGGGGAACCAAATCACATGTATTCATATGTTAACAACAAAATCTCATCATTAAGAATTACTCTCTCCATCCCATTTTCAATGTCCATTATTCCTTTTGTCTCTTTTGTGTCTATTGCCTATATCTTTCAATGGATAATATTTTTCATGATTTCGACAATTTTGTATTATAGAACAAATTAAAATCTATCAAGAGACAAAAGGAATAATGGACAATGAAAATGGGACGGAGAGAGTAATAACCTAGACATGTATGCCAAAAAAGTAACAAAAATGAATATCGTGAAGTACATTTCCAGCTTGCAAACAACGAAAAAGACCAAATGAGTGGTGTACGTTTCCTCAAGGGCAATGTACTGCAAGAATTTTGACTTGGGCTTGTGATGTGGGGGCTATTATTCATAACTTCCATAAAAATTAAACCAATAATGTAGTAAACTAATGGGATATTTGAGAGGTGTGCAGGGCCCGGCCCCCGGGCACCCTCTTGCACCCCCTTAGGACGGCCCTGGAGATCGGTGTTGAGTTTGTAGAAGCCTAAGTAGTACAGTTTTTTTAACATTCTTTCGGGGGTCGATATGTTATTTTGAAACCTTTTGGGTTAAAACATATTTAAACCTATACAAATACATATATCGACTGATTAATAGTTTAAAACCCTAATCGGCTAACAATTAACAACAGCTCCTCTCTCTCTCTCTCTCTGAATATATATCGTATACTAGTATATGTATAAATGTGTAGTATACTGGTATACTTTGTAAGTATCAATTTAATGGATGTCTCGTGTTGTTTGAACGG
>JAOTQK010000012.1:23811134-23823527 GCA_025642025.1 Rhododendron ferrugineum | reverse complement strand
TTCCCCACTGCAGCGAAACCACGGCACCTTTATAAAGCTGTCTACCACTTCAGCTTGTTGAGGGTTGAACAAGCTGCGAATAATATGGATGCTTCCTTCAGTTAAGAGAAATAAGTATAAATACTTATTTTTTGGGTAAAGGAGTATAAATACTTATTCTTTGAAATTAAGGTGATATATTATGAAAAGAATGACCTGTCTGATAAAAAAAACAAAAATTACTTTAAAAAATAACTATTTAAAAAATAAAAACATTAGCGGAATGAATTTTTTAATCCGGGTACACAACCAATAGCTAAAAAGAAAAATAACTCACTAAAAACCAAAATCATGAGGTGGCAGGGGACAGTGCCCCAAAGCAGCCACGTTCAGGGGTATTAGTCTATTAGATAATACACCCGTAATATCAGAATTTTTTAAGATTTATATATTTTATACTCCACCATATTAATCAGACAACAGCACTAGCACTTGTTACATCCGGAAGAGTTCGTCCGAGTGGTCTTGGCTTGAAATTTAGGCGTTCGTTCTCTCTTAAGATTTTAAGTTCGATTCTTCTTGCCACTACTTTTTGAAACCACGACGATCATATGTAAGTGTGGAAATGAAGGAACTACGAGAATCTGGAAGGGTTAATCCAACAATAAGTCTAGGAACACTCCTATCAACCACTCCCCGATCACAATTCTTTTACGTTTGTGTGAGGCCTATCCCGCAATTGAATGTATGGGGCCGACAAACATGTGAGAAGAGTGTGGTCGGAGAGTGATCGATAGGGACATACGTAGCGTCTTGTGTAATCCAAAGTGCGCTCAAGCTGATCGAGAACATCTTCATGGAGGAAAAGAGAAAAGAAAAAGAGCTACCACGGAGTTTTCACACATGGGATGGGACCACGTCAGAGCGTTCGCCTCCATCTACCGTTAGTTATTTAATGCTTTTTTTCCCGTTAAAAATAAAACATTATTATTACCATCAATAAAATATACATAAGCCCATGACTTCTGCCGCTTCCACTCCATATATGAATCTCTCTCCACGCTCTGTACACCAAACACACACTCTCTCTCTCTCTCTCTCTCTCTCTCTATCGTTGAAGACAATCGCTTGTCGACAAACCTTGCTTTCCTAACTCTGTAAATTAAGCTCCTTGAAACAGCCGTTTGATTGTTAAATCAGAGCTCACAATTAATCGAAGGTACGTACGTTGTTTGGATTTGCAGTAATTCAATTTGGTGTGCTAAGCTTTTCTGGTGTACGTGTAGACAATCTCCATTGACGGCCTTTTTTGGAGCTTTCTTCTTGGAACAGTTATACATTATACGCACACGCACACAGTATTCTCTATGTATCTCTGATCGTTTAATTCCTGCCTTTTCGAAGGAAATAAGTAGAATTTCTCGCTTGGCCTCATTCCTCCTTTAAAAAGTGTAGTTTCTGGACCTTTCTCTTTGTAATTTCCTCGAGAAAAAAACCTCCGACCAAAACTCTTTATATACCTTGACACAAATTGCTCGTATTATGTTGTCTATGAACTGCGGAGCGCACAAGTAGAGTTTTCTTGCGCTCACCTACTTGGATTTTTATCGCAATTAATTTACCAACAAAACAAGTGCCTAGCTTGACCTTATTGATCATCCTTTCAAAGTAGTTTTTGGAACTTTTGTCCTTGTAATTTTCTCGAGAAAATCAACAACTAAACTCTCTATTAAGTTGTCGAAAATATTGTGTGAAAAGTGTGTTCTTAGGGGAAAAAAAGTGAAGAGTGTACTGTGTGAAAAGTCATAAATTCAGTGAAGTGGAGTTATATTTAAAGAAAAAGAGAACTTATTATCCTCGGCGTGTAATGTTGACAAAGAATTTTGCTTTTGCAGGATTTAATTTGGAGTGAGGTGAGAAGCAATTTCTAGTGAAAAAGTCAAAAACGTGGTAATATCTAAGAACGCCACAGGCAAAATTCATTTTCCCGCTCCTTCCTGTTCTTTCCGTCCAACTGAACGAGGCGTTAACAAAATGCTCGGATCCGTCATCCCAATTATTCTCCTCTGCCTCGCGGCAATTGCGCCGTTCCTGAAAGCCGACTACGTGGAAACGTGCTCGGGCATCGTCCCGATGAGGTACCGGAACGACAGGATATCGATAACGGATTTCGGAGGGGTGGGGGACGGACGGACGATGAACACCAAGGCGTTTCGGGAGGCCATTTTCCGGATTCAGCATTTGAGGAGGAGAGGGGGAACGCTTTTGTACATACCGCCTGGGGAGTTTTTAACTGAGAGCTTTAACCTGACTAGCCACATGACGCTGTATTTGGCCAGGGGTGCTGTTATCAAAGCTACTCAGGTATGTTTTCAGCAGCGTCCGTATTAATTGTTTTGTTGCAATTATACTCCAGTAGTTGGTAAGAACTGAATTTCTGTCTGACCAAAAAAAGTAGTTGGTTAGAACTTAGAACAAGAAAGAAGTTTTTGGATGCCGGGTACCACACACGTGGTATTTTGTCGGCGATTTTAACTGTCTAAACGTGTTCTGAACGGTTTGAATTTTAAGGAGAAAAAAAAGGAGAGAGAGTGATCGGGTGGGGGGAGAAAGAGGGAATAAATTTAGGCTGGGATCGCAGACGGGTACCGCCACGTGGTACCGCTCGTCGTTCAAAAATTTATGAGAAAAAGGAGATGGTCCCATTACTGAATAGTACATTTAACATCGACAATGTTTTGTATTTATGCTGCAATTGATTAGGAATGTTTTAGATGTGTGATGGCCCTTTTTGTTACCAAGTATTGGTACTTTAGGAGTACCATGTGTCATTGTTATGTAGTACTCATTGTTTTTCAATCACCTAACAAGAGTGAATGATATTTTTATCGGATAACTTGTCGTGACGTACGTAAATGGTTGATAATACCACTTGGGCAACACCACATTGTATTTTTGGAACCATTGGTGAAGGTATATTAGTGCCCGAGGGGACCCCGCCGCTCCCGAATTAAAATATTTTACTATTATTGCATATGCTCTGATTATTATTTATATTTTTGTATAGCTATCTCTAAAAATCTAAAATAATTTTGATTTTTTCTAGTAACATCGCGATGTAAAATGTTCTCAATTTCTTTTATAGACAAAAATAATCACAAATTTGTGTTGCAATTATCGATAATAAAACAAAAAAATGTCATATACGATATATTATTAATGTACTACAAAAGCTACACCATATATTGAGTACATTTTTGCATGAAATACTCCTCTTTAAGTTGGTCCTCGTCAAACCAAAATTCTGGCTCCTCCACTAACGGGAACGTTGAATTTTTTTTTTTTTGAAACTCTCTCTATGATCGTTTGCTTATTTGTGCTTAATAAATGCCTGCGTCCCATTATGATGTTCAATCGTATTTTATTTTGATATTTTCCAAATTATGTACTCCATTCTTTTTGAAAAGTTTAAACGAAATGTGTAAATTTTAACACACTGTCATAAATGAAAAAAATAGTTTTAAGGTAGAAATGCAGAATTATATTGAAAATCTCATTGAACTTTCTAAGTACACATGCAATAATTGCATGTTTATTTATTTAAGTTTAGTTGTGAAGTTTGATTGTTTATATACTTGCTTAAAAAGAAAAGTAACATACAAAATAAGCAAATTAGCCTATGTTTAGACAAAAGGACTTTGCCTATTTTTCGTGTTGCTTAAGCTTTTTTCAAGTAAATAAGCCATGCGAACTAAATCAGCCTAAATGCAGTTATACATTATTGAGGCCATAACCTGGGACTTGTTAACTCATAGACTATTAACTCATAGAACCAATTAGTGTGAACGGGTTAGCCCATTTCGTTGCTTCCAAGGCTGTGAGGGGACTTCTCCCTAGTGATTGGGTGGCTACTCCCCCAGATTTTGTAGTTTCTGCTTTATTTTCTGATGTAGCCCTGTGGGCAAGGTTTTGATAATAATAATAATAATAAAATCTTTTATGTCATTCGACTACACACCTAAGTTCAGAGAGGTCGCATTCACAAATGAAGCGGCATTTGGCACGCGAACTAGGGGTGCAAATGAAAGCTTGGCTCGTTTACTAAACGAGCCTAAAACTCGAGCTCGAGCTTGGCTCAGTTTTAAAAGAGCCGAGCTTACACAAACGAGCCTAGTTTTTTCGACCCGAGTAGAGCTTTAGAGTGTTGAGTGGCTCATTTACTACACGAGCCTAAAACTCGAGTTTAAGCTAGCTACTAAAGTAGTCGAGCTGAGCCGAGCCATTAACAAGCTGAACCTCGAGCTGTTCGCGAGCAACTCGGGGATTGGGGAAATTGTCCGAGCTAAGCAAAGGGGACTCATCCGTTCAATCCATCACGTCAAGCAATGGGGAAATTGTATGATTGCATCATGCCTTTCCGGGGAATTGGGACCCCCTTGAATTCCTCTGTATTGGAGTAAATGTGCATATAGTAATGATGTAAATGTGCATGGGTGGTTGTTCAGGAACCCCAGCAGCGTTTGAAGGCTTCCTGGAAATTAAGGTACAGCCACAAACTGTTGCGGGTCCGGTGAATAAATGGTGGGGGATCCCCGTCCCATGTGCTGCTGTGCATGGCATTTAGA
Organism: Rhododendron ferrugineum; assembly: GCA_025642025.1. NCBI lineage: Eukaryota > Viridiplantae > Streptophyta > Magnoliopsida > Ericales > Ericaceae > Rhododendron > Rhododendron ferrugineum. The sequence continues at coordinate 23,818,923 of JAOTQK010000012.1, read as the reverse complement.
TTGGTGATGACAACCAAAATGGCTGGAGTCTGGACAGCTATGCATAATGACATTGATATGGTTGGTCATTTTGTTGTAATGTCATTTATAGTAATCGGATGTCCGGGCCAGTTTGCGCGCACCTCAACTAGTTTCGGGGTCCTAAAGTTAATGACCACACAAACCGTTCAATGGCCCATGCAAGATTTGGAATGTTTAGCCTCCGTATGATTCAAACACGCGACCTCATGGCTTATGATGTCATTTTTTTTTTAATAGTGTGCTGATTCCATGCTTTCTTTAACAACCACGGACCACAGTGACCCTGCTGACTGCTGTCTTTCTTGTTCTTACCTGCTAGGAGAAAAAATATCAATAGAAATTTAATGCTGGTTTAGAAATGATACGGAAGAATCAGTACTGGAAACCATTTGAGTAATCAGACCACAGAGTAAAAGATAAGACGACCACAGAGTAAAGGATAAGACTTAAGAGCATTAACAGAAAACGTAAACGGCGTCCAATTCACGGGTCTTGAACTCAGAACTTTAGGCCCAAGAGTTCGTCCGGTTGGTTCTTGGGCTTGCTCCTCACATAATTTATCAGGGTTCGATTCTTGGGGTCAGGTTGCAAGAAAGTAATTTCTTGTAAATACCTTAGTCCCGTCATGGATGGCCTACCTTTGACTGGACCGGATGGGGAATTAGTTGTAGTGTGCGTAAGTTGACTCGGACACCCTAGACCGTCAGACCAAAGAAAAGAAAAAGAAAAAAAAAAATCAGAACTTTTGTAGTCAAAATAATGGTCAGATCATCCACTATATAATGTTACCTCAGAGCATGATATTTTAAATTAGGTATACCCCACCATGTCCCAAGGGCCAATGTATTTGCCTACCCTGTCCATTCCCCTTTTTCTATTAGTGGATGCCTTTTTCATTTGAAAGCAGTTTTAATTTTTAGATGCGTGCATTGTGCGACAACTAAAATGCCAACGTAGTATGCACACTATTCTGGTTGGATGAACTTTGAATCATCCCATTTTATGGTAGAAAAAATTCTATTACACAAACACACACTCTCACAATGTCTTCTGGGGTCAATACATCCGCACAATGTCCGCGTTAGTACTTGTGTTTGCAAATTGTGTATGTGTGGACCCCACAAAACATTGCGACTTGCTAGTGTGTATTTGCCCATGCATAGGAAAACTGTTATGGTAGTCTTCCTGTTCAGTTTGGGTTTGGGTTTTGAAAGGAGGTGAGTGGAGAGAAATTGATAGTGAAAATTTATTGGAGACCGTGCCCAGAGATTTGAAACCCCGAAACAAACAAGGCTTCCGCCTTAGTCTTGATCACCCAAGTTTCTTAACAATCTGTTAGGTAGCACGCCACTGGTCCTAAAAGTTCCCAACTTTGACAATCTGTCATCTTGCAGCATGCCATAACATGGGAGTGCAGTTTTTCTCTTTTGGGGGAATTTAAAATTCCATTCCAGCAAAGCACCTTCCCGAGCTCAATTTTTCTAATCATCCCTTTCGGATTACATTATAAAACTCTTTTCATTCTGCAATAATACGCCAATTTGCATCAACGAATTTAGAAAACACACCATTTACACTTGAACACTCTCTTCCGTATCTGTTTGACTTATTTTTCTTGTATAATCTTTGAGAGGTGTAGGCATACACTCCCGTGGACAGACTGGTTTTGGGCCTTTGAATGCTAGGACGTGGGAAAAGATAATCGAATGATTAACATGAGAAAGTTTCGTATGCAAGTATCAATCTGAGTAGCTTATGTGTCACTCGGGGTGTTTCGATCTAAGTTGTACAAGGTTAGGTGGAATCACTGACTCCTCATTACATTTAGGTACATCTGATATGTTTGGGCGATAAGTTGTTATATGCCGAAATACAGTATGGAATAACTAGATCGGTAAGATTGAGACTGCTTCAATTCAAACTTAAATAACTGGAATATCTATTCTGCTTTGGTGCTCAGGATACACAACATTGGCCTTTGATTGAACCCTTGCCTTCGTATGGAAGGGGGAGGGAGCGCGCTGGAGGAAGGTATATGAGCTTTATCCATGGAGACGGGATTCGTGATGTGGTCATTACTGGTTAGTATTGACATAATGCCTCTTGTTTTTATGACTGATGGCTTCCAAACACAATTTTATGAATGCTTACTTTCAAGCCGCAGCAACTTGCTCAATCCAATCTGTTTGTTTCTATTGAACCTACTAGCACAGCGCATATAAACAACTTTAAGAAGGATCGAGCTTTAACAAATTTTGCACACTAACGCATTGTGTGTGGGTGTGTGTGTGTCAACATCATTTCTTCTTTTTCGGTTCCTCTGCTCATCAGTCACGAGTTGTTAGATTAATGACGTGGTTCTTTCTTAGGCGAGAATGGAACGATTGATGGCCAGGGAGGTGTCTGGTGGAACATGTGGAGGGAGGGAACCCTCCAATTCACTAGACCGAATCTTATCGAATTCATGCACTCCAGGAGCATTATCATTTCCAACGTTGTCTTCAAGAACTCCCCATTTTGGAACATTCACCCTGTCTATTGCAGGTAATTAGTGATCTTTTGGATCTTTTTCATGAAATGGAAATATGCTACATTTTATCAAAATTTCTTCAGTTCTTGTTCAGCAATTCTTCCTATCAGATAACCAGAAGTTTCCTTTTTGATAAATAACGCGTGATAGCAGTTACTTAGAGTAACTTCTTCTTATCAGCTGGCAATTTCAGAATTTTCTTGAACTCGGTCTATAATGCTACTTGATACAAGTATAATTTCCCAAAACTTTCAATGGAACTACTGCTATTGGGCCTGAAAGTTTATTTCTTTCAAACAGCAACGTCGTTATCCGATACTTGACCATATTGGCTCCAGCTGATTCTCCCAATACAGATGGCATCGATCCAGGTATGCCTCGCAAAGCAGTTTCTGTTCATCTTGCCTATTATTCCCGGATTTGTCGATTTATGTGAAACAAAGGCATGTATTATACCATGAAATAGGATCATAAATCTTGTTGGCATCAATACTCCCACATGGTAGTATTTAAATTTGCCCCATCTTGCATATGGAAGCCAATGCTTATTTGAACATTCATTTTTCATGGTTCATAAGGACCGTAACTCATATACAGCAGCTGTCCCAGCCTTCCCTTACCATTTTTCATGGTTCATTTTCCATGAATTCATGACAGATTCAAGCTCTAGTGTCTGCATTGAGGACTCGTACATTTCTACGGGAGACGACCTTGTTGCAGTGAAGAGCGGGTGGGACGAGTACGGCATTGCTTACGGTCGCCCAAGCAAGGACATCATCATCCGTCGGATAACAGGATCATCCCCATTTGCGGGAATCGCAATCGGAAGCGAAACATCTGGCGGAATCGAAAACATACTGGCTGAGCACATAGCCCTTTACAACATGGGAATAGGCATCCACATAAAAACCAACATTGGTAGGGGAGGGTTCATTCAAAACATTACAGTGTCTGACGTGTACATGGAAAACGTGCAGAAGGGGATAAAGATTGCCGGTGACGTGGGGGACCATCCGGACGACAAGTTCAACCCGAACGCCCTCCCGGTTGTCAAGGATATCGCAATTAAGAACGTGTGGGGTGAGAGGGTGCAGCAGCCGGGTTCAATCCGCGGGTTGACGAATTCTCCGTTTACTGGGATTTGTTTGTCTAATATCAACCTACTTACTGGAACAGGGCAAAAGAGTACTCCTTGGCAGTGTGCCGATGTTAGTGGCGGCGCTGTCAAGGTTAGCCCGTGGCCGTGTTCGGAACTCACCACCACTCATCAAACGGGTGCTTGTTCCATTCCTTTCTGATCAGGTTGTTCTGGGTTTTAATGGTGTTCAAGTTTTTTTAACGAATTATTAAGAAATTGATTGGTTTTGCGCTCTCATCTTCTGTCCTTTCTTTCATTAAGGTTGAGTTTTATTCTTTTGATTTGTTGACGAAGTTGAGTTTCCAGGGATGAAATCTTCATGAATTTTTTCTCATCTGCTAATGCCATGTTTCGGTCTATCAGTACTTACAAGGGAATGAAAATTGAATTTCATTGAATTGAATTTAGCCCTAGATTACTTACGTTGTCACTGTCTTACAATCAGGCAAGCTAGATTACTTACGTTGTTACGGTCTTACAATCAAGCAGGCTAGATTACTTTACTTACGTTGTTGCGGTCTTACAATCAGGCAGACTAGATTACTTGCGTTGTAACGGTCTTACAATCAGGCAGGCTTATACATCGCTTCCTTCGTCCCTCAGGTTCTAAAATCGTATCACGTAAACATAGTATATATGTTGCGAAATATGTCGTGTTTATGGCATTGCTCTTAGCAAATTCATTCACCCTAAACTAGAAGTTACTCACTGGATTATTGGAAGAAAAAACACACACAATCATGCAATCTGCAAAATACCTGTTAACACAGTAATTACATCACGCATGGATGCAAAATTATTTACAGAATCAACAACAAAGATCCACGTACAACAATACATGCAGATTAAACTGCTGAAAATGGATAGAGCAATGCTGTGGACACAGATTTAAGTGCACAGATTCGGACGCAGATGTTTCTGAATCGTTTGATGCGTGTGGATCCTAAGCGATCCTGAACACATTTATGTCCTAATTTATGCACTTAACGTGTATGCGTCCGTAGCTTTTTTGAAAATGGAAAACACAAACATGCATATCTAGGATTCAAGACTCATACAGGACAAGCACACACACCTGCTATGGCCTATATGGTGATTACATGCGAATCTCAAGAAATTCAAAAGTGGTTGGCGACGAAGTTGCGGATTCGGTCAAGGAAACCACCTTCCTCTCTCTCCTCCTCCCCTTCCTCACGGCGGAAAAACGGCCTCCTGGAGCTCTGCCTGTCGAACCTCTCGTGATCATGATGATGATGCCTGCCGAAGAACGGAAACCACGGCCTCCCCTCATGGTCATGGTGGTGGTGGTAATGGTGGTGGTGGTGTCCCATCCACTGCGGCCGCATCTCACGAAGGTGGTCGCCCTCGATGCCGCGGAACATCTCCCGATCTAACTCCTTCCTCTCTCCGCCGCGGAACGTCTCCGAAATGAACTCCTTCCTCTCGCCGTCTCCGCGGAACATCCCTGCATCAATCTCCATCCTCTCACCGTCACCGTGGAACTGTTACAATTAAGGAAATGATTGATTACTAAATTAACCAAGTGGTTGATGGAACGATTGGATTAATGCAACCAGACAATGAGGTGCATTACAAATGTGTCGAGAAACGTAACGGTATCGATGATATATCAGTTGATCAGGTAAACTTGATTGATTGGCAACCCAATTGGTTGATGGAACGATAGATTAATGAACTAGACAAGGATAGGTTTCAAATCATGGTATTGAAAAACGTACGTAATGGTATCACTGATATGGTTATACATATGCCAACGCTGATAGGCTAGGTAGGTAAATAATGATTTTTGCGCTCCACTTTCTTATTAATACACTCCAAACAACACACAGACATAAACACTAGACTAGAAGGCAAATTTTGTAATGCATTTAAAAAATTTGAGTGCAAAATCATTTTCCCAAAATGTATAGCAGAGTGTATTATTGTGATACCTCTCCCATCTCTGAATCGACCTCCTTCCTCTCGCCGCCGTGGAAAAACTCGGGATCGAATACATTTCTCTCTCCTCCGTGTAACATGTGGTCGCCGTGCATTTGATGCCTCATCCTCATCATATGCTTCATCCAGTGGTGGCGGCATGGGCGGCGGAAGTGACGGTTGACCAGCGGGAATCTTTCGACGGTCAACGGTCGTGACAGATCCAAGGTTTGAGTCTCAGGTTCGGTAGCCTTCTGATACTCTACTGCGGCCACTACGCCGTTGTTTTCGATTTCGACTGGCTTCTGTTCCTCCTCTTCTACCTCCCTCCTCTCGTCACCGCGGAACTGTCAGAATTAAGTAAATCTGATTGATTAGTAAAACCAAGTGGCTGATGGAACGATGAATTAATTCACCAGAGAACGAGATGCTTATAGGTTTTAGATCGCGGTATCGGAAAACGTAATCATATTATATTATATTGGTCCATATTAACCGATACTGCGATACGTAGATCAATAATGATTTTTGCACCCACTCTCTTATAAATAGAATTCAAAATTTATCCTCGATGATTAAAAATTACTAGGGGTGCAAACGAACCAAAATTTATCCTCGGTGCTTAAAATTTACGCACAGCTAAGGGTGCAAACGAGTCGATCTGAGCCCAGCGTCGTCGTGTTCGAGTTAGGCTTGTTTACTAAATAAGCCTTAAACTCTAGCTTGAGCTTAGCTCATCCTTAGACGACCCGAGCTTGACTAATTTAAATATCAAGACTCATTAAACGAATGGAGTCTATACGAACGAGCCGAGACGAACCGAGCCGAGGCGAGACGAGCCACAAGCTGCTTGCAAGTAGCTCGATTTGTTTGCATGAACTTTAAAAAGACAAACTCCATTGTGCATTTATTAAAAAAAATAGAGTGCGAAAATCAATTTCTTAAAAATTAGAGGATCACGTATATACCTCCTTCCTCTCGCCGCCGTGGAAAAACTCGTGATCGAACACCTTCCCCTCTCCTCCGCGGATCATCATGTCGTCGCCGTACGGCATCTGGCGGCCTTGCATCCGGTGCCTCATGGCCCTCATCCTCATCATCCGCTTCATCCAGTGGTGGCACGGGCGGCGGAAGTGGTGGTTGGCTGGCAGGAATCTCACGGCGGTCAACGGTCGTTCCAGATCCTCTTGTTCGGCTTCTACTACGCCATCGTTTTCGTCTTCGACTGGCTTCTGATCCTCTTCTTCGGCCACTACCTCGTCGCTTTCGCCCTCTCCTCTCCTCCGATCCTCTTCTTCGGCCTCTGCCCCGTCGTTTTCTACCTGGACGGACTTCTGTTGCCCCTCTTCTCCGGCGACCAAGGCGTCGTTTCCGAATGGGAATGGTTTCCTGTCCTCAGTTTCCTCTGCGGTGTTCGGTTCGTAGATCGTTCTCTCGCTGGGGAGGAGAAGCGTCGGCTTGGCCTCGAATTCCGCGCGGGAATTCGACAGGTCGAGAAAGACGACGTCATTTTCCGCGGTGTCGGACGGTGAACGAGCGAATGTGAAGGCGAATAAGAGCGAGAGAAGGGTGAGGGAAAAAACGACTTTCGCCATGGTTCAAAGTCAAGATCTGAGATGAGGAAGGAAAGGAACAAAGGTAGTTGTGTATATATATGGATATAGATACAAGAAAGCGTGTACAATGGTTTTCGTTTGACAAAAAGGAGAGAGAGAGAAAGAGAGAGAGAGAGAGAGGGGGGGGGGGGGACCGTATATGGGTCCGGGCAATAGGTGAGAACTGGGGGAGAGAAGAGCCGTAAGCGCGATTCATTAGTCTCGAGACATCGACACCTGATGCCTTAATACGTCGGTTCTGAGCTTGCGACCGCTTTAGACTTATAAAATATTTTGAATTTTAAGAGTCCCTAATATTTTTTTACCCTTCAATAATAGTCCGACAAAAGAGTTTCATCTTTTATTTTCGCTTTAAAGCCGTGAAAAGTCAGGACCGACTCTGCTTCTTCTGTATATCCATGTTATGGTTCAATGCATCATGCAAGGTCCATACAGGGATACAAGGACTTGCAAGAATATATTAACACTTGAGATTTGGCCAAGTGAACACGAAAAGACAATAATTGTTTGTCTTTTTTGTGATCGCATGTTCGAATCTTAAGAAAG
>JAOTQK010000012.1:23692292-23703261 GCA_025642025.1 Rhododendron ferrugineum | reverse complement strand
AACTACCTTACGCGCAAAAGCAATTAAAAGCAACTAATTAAGCGATAAAGTTAACTAACCCTAGACACTAGCGCACCCTTTATTACATTCCCGGGTGCTTATCAGTACGATTTCGGGATGGTACCCGTCGGTACCAATATCATTTCTGTTTTTAGTGCTCCAATTAAACTTGCACTTGGGTGGAGGCTTGGCAACGGAGCCCGCGACGTAGTGACTAATTAGTATTTCTTCCTGGTCGGGTCATCTATGGGTTAAGTCTAGACAATTTAGGTCGGGGGTTCCCCAATTGATCGGGGTCCCCACGGTTTCAATTCAGCCCACCCTTTTTCCTTGGGGGAAAAAAAAAATACTAGAGTACTCTATAGTCCAAGAGGGACAAGTGGATCCTGTAGAACGAGCTGCCTACATAGCTGTAGGTGTGGGGAAGTCGATTCGGTCGTCCATTTCGATAATAGACATCTCGGATTTTAATCCGAGCAATAGACAGCTCGGATTAATAGGAGTTCGGATTGAATCCGAGCCTTCGGTGTCAAAATAGACGGCTGAATTGGGCACCGTACAGCCCTGTAGTGCGGGTTGCACTACAGAATTTTCAAATTCGTCCAAAAGCATGGACATTTCGGTAAAATTCACCACTAATCCATCAACAAATAAAAAAGTACTCCTATCTACTATCTCCTGCAAAATTTCCTGGTTGCTGTTTCTCCACATCCCCCAAGTTCCCAAATAAATTCAGCACCCAATAAAATATTAATCGAAGATAAAAATAAAAATAAAAATTTAATCCATAATTAACACTAATCACATTATTAATGGTCAGTCCTTGCATGTGAGCTGGAAGCAAAACAGTTCGATAATTTCCTTTCCATTTAGGGTAAGTACCATAAATACAGTACATCCCTCCACAGGGGTTAAGGCTAGGGTTTTTTTCACCCCAAGTTCTCAATTTTCTCTCTTATCCTCTCTCTCTCTCTCTCTCCTCTCCATTTCCGGTTAATTGTCGCCAATTCAATACGCGCGTCATCGAAATTCTCTTACGGACCCAAATTTCAGGTGCGCTGTGCGATTTAATTCGATTATTATAGACTTTAAGTTCTTTATTTGGTGGTTTTGACCTTTGAGTGCATTATGGATTTCGTTGTGTTGATTGTTGAACAATTGTGATGCTTCGTTTGGTTTCTGAAAAAAAAAAGTATGGAATTTTCTTGTTCTGTTGCTTGAGAGTTGAGAAAATTGAAAGATTTGTTACTGGTCCGTGAGTAATGTGTTACTAGCTTGAGATTCTTTTTGGGTTTTTTTCCGGTTAGATGATGAGTGGAAAAGTTTGTTTTCTTACTGCTTTTTTTTTCCCCCCCCTGAATTATTCTTCGCATTTAGACAGATGGAGAGATTTTGGTTTCTTCAATGAAGTTTATCTAATGGATACCATTGGCCACGTTAAGGATACCCATAGGCGATGTTCTATAAACACCCAGGCATTGGACCGCTGCCTAGTGCCTAGGCGGCCGACTAATAGAACACTGCCCATAGGCAACTTCTCGCCATCCTTCAATAATGCTTCACGATTGGCCAAAGCATGTTCAGCTATGCCATTGGAACACCATCCGCCAAGCACGGTGACAAGCACATGTCGCCCCTTGCCTTGCCGGTTGACAAGCGTGTGTCGTGTCTTGTTTGCCTAGCCTGGTGACAAGCATTTGATGTGGCATGCCTTGCCTAGTCCACTGACAAGCACGTGTTGTGACTTGCCTCGCCGAGCAAATACATGCATGGATGTAATGCATAAGGCGATTGGGTACAGTAACTGCAATTCATTGATTAGCTTCTTCCAGTTTAATGTTCGAATGCCCCCTTCTCCCTCTCCCCGTGACCTATGTACATGTTAAGGACAGCTAGGTCACATATAGATGACATACACTGCACCATGTAGAAACTTTATGTCTATCTCAAAACCAATTGGCAATTAGTGGAGATGTTCTAAAAGTTATTAAATGATCACCCATTTCACTCTCAAGCAATGTGGGACTCTATTTCCTTAACATCCCCCCTCATGTGCAGCCGTGTTTGAGGTCTGTCACGTGTGGCTACCATACATACCACTTGTGAGGGAATGGGTCCAACAGTGTGATATTTTTTATGCGGGCATCTTTTTTCACTACGGATGATATATACGTGTAGATGTGTGCTACAAGTTTTTTAGTCGATTTCTTGTGATCAATGCTTCAAGACAGTGTTTAGTGTAAAATTGTATGTTTGCATTGCTGGTAATTCTGTTTTGAAACTTTGTGCTGGTTTGAGCGCTTTAATGCACTTCAAAACATTTGTTCGTTCCCAAAATTCTGCAGCAATTTCCACCAATTGAATAGAACAATTTCGCGTGGCTTTATCCTCCTCCTGAATTACGTGATTCCTAAAAACTCACCTTGATTATTCTTGCTGTGCCAGCAAATTATATTGCAGTGTAAGCATATGATTGCCCCGACAGTATGGATGAAGGATTGGGCGACGAAGCAGCTGGAGTTGACTCTGTCGATAGAAAATGCCTTCTAGGCAAAGATGTTATGACGGGATCTCATGGAATGGCAACACCCAACGAGGGTCAATATCACCATGGCTCATCCCCGGGATTTGCAGCTCTTTTAGAGGGTAAGAACCGAGATATAGGCAGTGTCTCACAACATCCATATGATAGTCCTCATTGTACAGAGGATGCTGGGGTCATGGTTGAAGAGTTAACACTGAGAAATTATAATGGCGAAAACTTAGCTATAGTGGGTACTTCCAAAAGTAGTGAGATATTGCAGACTAGGAAGAATCAGTGGCAACATTTGTATCAAATAGGAAGTGGTGTCTCCAGGGGTGATACTCTTTTGAAGGACAATGGCCAATCTTCGTCAAATGCCTGGGAGGATGTTGGATACACAGTTTTTTCAGAATTGTTTCGTCAAAAACCACCAGATGACGCTCAAAATTACAACGTGGAACATTCACCGAATAATGAAAATAAAGCTGTTGCAAGCAGTATGTCACCTCCTCCTGGAGGTATCAGGACTAAAATTCTTTCCAATTCCGGGTTTTCTGAGTATTTTGTCAAAAATACTCTGAAAGGTAAGGGGGTTGTACTTAAAGGTCCAACTCGTGAAGGATTTGGTGCGGAGATCAAGGGCCAGACTAATCCAAAAGCTGTCAGTACTGCTAAGGTAGCTTTTGATGCACCATTGAGTTCGAGTGCTAAAACGGTCGTGTCTCTTGCTTCTGGTGCTGGGCGTGGGGTGGGTCCTTCCCTCAACGCTGTGAATGGCGGAGTCAATTTGAGAGAATGGATGAAAGCCAGGCACTATGAGGCAAATAAAGTTGAGAGGTTGTATATATTTAGGCAGATTGTAGATTTTGTGGATTTCTCTCACTCTCAAGGAGTTGCATTGCAAGACTTGCGGCCATCATTCTTTAAGTTGTTGCCATCAAATCAGGTTATATACCTTGGATCAACTGTCCATCAAGATACTGCATTGAATCTTACAGATCAGGATAACCTTTTCTCAGAGAATGATTGGAATAAGAAAAGGCTGCTAGAACAGGCCCTGCATCCGGCTGTTAGTCAAATGGTAAAGAAGCAGAAGTTTGGGGAGAACCTGAACTTAAACAAACGGTGGTCTCAGTTTTCATCAAGATCTGGCTTTAAAGCTGCAATTGCTACTGATACTGGTCTTGGTGTTGTTTTGCCTCAGGATTCCTGGGATGATTTAAACATTCAGCGTAACCTGAAAAGAGAACACAAAAGTGAGGGAAACTCCAGCAGCCCTCACGGGTCTAATGAACTCCAACTGCGGTCTACTTGTACGAGTAATCCATTGGAAGCGAAGTGGTATGCTAGTCCTGAGGAGCTTAATGGGAGGGGATGTACATTTTCATCGAATATCTATGTTCTGGGTGTTCTTCTCTTTGAGGTACAACAATTGCTTTATGATGGTGTTTATGGGTTTTTTTCATGATTTCATCATGATGAACTTCATCATGCCGTTGTGTTGTTCTTATGTCGTATGGTGCCTAAGTGTTACCCAAGGATAATGAAGCATTCTATTTACACAATAGTTCTACCCTGATTTTACCTGTAACTATTTTCCGAAAGCATTGTGAACTAGAGATGTGTGTGGTGCTTTTGCAAAGTAAATGTGTACAGTTTATAACTGTTTCCTCTTCGCTTAGGTTGAACTTGGACACTATCTTTGTTCCTTGAAGGTCGGAGGTTCTATATTTGAGCCAACTGTCCTCTTGTAAAGTGGTTTTGACGTGGTTGCTTGGTTATGAAAAAGCCAGTTGTGTTGGGTTATATGTCCTAAGCACGGTGTACTTGGATTTTTGATAAACTTCTCAGAAAACATCTTCATGACTTTAAGATTAAAGGCTGGTTGATCTTGTGTCAGTTGTTCGTTTGGCTTGTAGGGACTATTAATGTAAATCTTGCATCAATAAAAGGAAGTGAAATCCTGTCTGAAGGTAGACTGTAGGTTCTTTGTTCATCGTATTTAAAGTGGTTTTCCAGGCATTATTTTAGCTATATGGTATTAATTCATTTGGCAATTTCATTATTTTCATGGTTTCATATACTTTTGGTATTATCTAAGTTGAGGCTGTTCGATGTATTTTTTTCTCTTATGGCTTTTGGATTTTGTCACCTATGAATTTCAATAAAATATTGTTTGCCAATGGAATTGTTGACTTCAGATTTAGGCAAGTGTTCAAGGATGTGTGAAAAATTGGATTTTGGAAATGCCTGAGCCCATGTGAGTTGGATCATTTAAGTTTTTGGACTGATATGGTTTGCTTCTTACAGTTGCTTGGCTTATTTGACTCTGAAAGGGCACGTACTGCTGCCATGTTAGATCTGCATCATAGGATTCTTCCTCCGAACTTCTTGTCAGAGAATCCCAGAGAAGCTGGATTTTGCCTTTGGCTTCTTCACCCTGAACCTTCATCGCGTCCATCAGCAAGGTAATACCATTTCAGGCTAGTATCGTATCAAAGCGAGTAATGTTTGGTTATGACTAATCGGCATTTGGTTATGTTTCACATTGGTGTTGGTTATGACCCACAGACCACAGTGGTTGTCTTTTGTTATGGTTATGTTTCACAGTGGTGTTGATTATGACCCACAGTGGTTGTTTTCCGTTATGATCATTGTGGTCTTCAGTTATGGCCCCAAGTGGTGTTAGTTGTGACCAAATCAATGTTCAGATTAAATTTTTTAATCCAACGGCTGAAATTAGTAGGTGCATTCTGGTAGTCAATCTCCATTTTAACTCACGAGGGCTTCCTTTAACAGGTCTAGGTTCTTAGGTCAAATTGATAGAACATCACCTTTTCATTCACAGCCAGGTAATAGAACACCAACTTTTGATATAGAGCCAGTTTGATTCACTTGTATTCTTATCATCGAAACTGTTGAACCGCCCCCGGTATCATCAAAATCAAGTAGGTAGTCTGATAGTCAATTAAGCAATTGTTCAATTATTACCTAGCATGACTCCAGATGGTTTTGTTGCTTTCTACATATTTTCCATGTTGGTTAGTTACCAATTACCCCAAAAGCTTAAGTTGTTAGTAGGAAATGGGCCCAACACTGTGTTTATTTGTCCCTTGCATATAAACTCTGGATTCCTGGAACCAAATGGTTACAATAATGACATCCGGAATGTATGACCATTGTCTATAACAGGGAAGTCCTGCAGTCTGGCGTTATAAGTGGAATTGTAGAATCGTATGGAGATGAGTTGTCATCATCTTTGAGTGAAGATGATACGGAATCAGAATTATTATTACATTTTCTTCTCGCATTGAAAGAGGAAAAGCAGAAGGATGCCTTGGAGCTTGTAGAAGAAATTAAGTGTCTCGAAACAGATATTGAAGAGGTAGAAAGACGGCAACCAAAACAACCATTAGTCCTTTCAGGCTCACCTAGCAAGCCCCTTCATTCAAGGGGAAACAGGTTTCAATATGGTGAACATTCAAGTTTCGAGTTGCATTCTAAGTTAACCTCCGGAGCTAATACTGAAATGAGGTTGATGAAGAACATCAGTCAACTGGAAAGTGCATACTTCTCCACAAGATCCAGTATTCAGCTTTCTGAAAGTGCTGCGGCCACACGCACTAATAAGGAACTATTGGAAGATAGAGATGGAGAGTATTTGGCACCAAAGGATGAAAAGAGGAAGAAGCCCATGGATCGTCTAGGAGCATTCTTTGGCGGTTTGTGCAAGTATGCTCGTTATAGCAAGTTTGAAGTGCGTGGGGTATTAAGGAACGGAGATCTTCATAATTCTGCAAATGTAATCTGCTCTTTGAGTTTTGATCGAGACCAAGAGTATTTTGCTGCTGCTGGAGTATCTAAGAGGATTAAAATTTACGATTTTCAAGCACTCTTTGATAAAGCTGTTGATATCCATTATCCAGCTATTGAGATGTCGAACAAATCAAGGCTCAGCTGCATTTGCTGGAATAGCTATATCAGGAACTACCTGGCTTCGACTGATTACGATGGAATAGTCAAGGTATGTGTCTTTGGGGATTATGGATCAGTTTTCTTAAGTGAACCCTACTATTAATCATCAGCAGACGGGTTGTAAATCTATCCTGTCTATGCATTAGTTTTTTGATGTTTCACCATAGAGGTATTTGTTTTGGTCAAAGACTACCTCTCCACTGAAGAGCCCCTATCAGCCTACCTGCATGGTGTTCTAAGTCATATAGGATCAGTTCTCATTCATATACATTAGATCCCTCCATCCCACAACGCTAATCCCTTTTGGGTTTCTACTTTTTAAGGGGACATGCATATAATGCACTCTGATTCAGATCAAAGTCTATTGATTTCCAACATTGCCTCCTTATCCCCGGTTGTATAGTTTTTGATTACCTTTAGTGAGACTTTTGAAGAGCTAAAAGGTTTGCATCATGTATGCAATAGCATTTTAATCTGATTCTTTTGAAGTTTACTCATGTAGGTCACTACATCCAATCTTTTTTGGGAGGAATACCTCATTTCACAATCTTGTGTAGTTGTTTGTCTCTCTTTAGGTTATATGCAACTGATTTAAGGTTTATTTCCCCTGCAACTTGTTCAAAGTGTGCTCATTTAGGTCACTAGGCCACTTCTCTCTCTCTCTCTCTCAACCCAGAGTAATTGTGAGGTGTTAGGATCTTGGCAGTTGTTACCGAAATGCTAGCTAATTACATTAAGGATTTGGTATGTTCACATTCATCATGTAAGCTCATGTACAATACACATAACTGCTTACATTCACACACTCATATACTGAAGGATAACAAGTATTGCTATTTTTACTTCTCTCCCCAACTCCCAAAAATGTTCTCATCTACCTGATTCTGAAAGTATTGGTATTAAGTTTTACTAATTTTGTCTGGCTTTCTTCATGACTTATTATTCTTGGATGGTTCCAGCTATGGGATGCAGGAACTGGTCAAGGGTTTTCTCAATACATTGAGCACAGTAAAAGGGCTTGGTCTGTGGACTTTTCCCAAGTGGATCCAACAAAATTAGTCAGTGGAAGTGATGACTGTTCTGTGAAACTTTGGAACATTAATGAGGCATGCTCTCTTCTCCATCTTTTATTTTGGTGGCTCAAGAAAGTTGATACCATGATTTATGATTTGAGAAATCCCTGTTCCACAATCTCAAACCCATAAGGCTTTAATTGTATTTGTTGCTCTTAACAGGTTTATAGGCTATAATGCGTATGTACATGAATTCATGTATTTGATAAGTATGAGGAGAAGGGATTTGCACTATTTCCTACAAGGCTGACAGAATTAATATATCTTTGAATCTACTATCAACTTCGTGATTTTCTTGAAAGGTTTTGTTTTAATAGAAGACAGAAGATAATTTTCCTGGCTAAAAAGTTACCACGTGAAAACAAATTTCGAATGACTCAAGTAAATGATTGAAACAAAATTATCTATCGAGCAAAATTTTTGAAATACTCAAGTACGATAGCGAGTATGTGCCTTGCTTGCAGGGGCGAACCAAGGGGGGTGCAAGCGGGGGCCCGGGTCCTTGCACACCTCCCAATTATCCCATTATTTCTTCTACATTTTAGGTTTTGGTGTAAAATTTAGGAAGAATGGTCCCCTCAAAATTGTGTTATTATTATATAAGGATAATATTTTGTTGTTAATATACGAATACATGTGATTTGGTCCCCCCGCAATACGAATCTTGCGTCCGCCACTGCTTGCTTGGTCCTTTGCGTACAGTTTGTATTGTAAAGCCTGCATAATAATGTCTTGTGTGAGATCGAAAGAATGAATTATCTCACCCTATCCCTCTTGTTTGGTGCTCTTTTATTCTTGGTCTCATTTTTATTCGTCTGTTGGTGCAGAGAAATAGTTTATGCACGATCAGGAACATTGCAAATATCTGCTGTGTTCAGTTCTCTCCTCATTCCAGTCATTTATTAGCTTTTGGCTCTGCTGATTACAAAACCTACTGCTACGATCTTCGGAATGTTTCGAACCCCTGGTGTATACTGGATGAGCATGACAAAGCTGTTAGCTTCGTGAAATTTTTAGACTCCGAAACTCTTGTTTCTGCATCCACTGACAACACGCTGAAGCTATGGGATCTCAATAAAACTAGTTCCACAGATTTATCAGCCACTAGCATCTTAACCCTTAAAGGTCACACTAATGAGAAGGTTGGTTCTCTGTTCAAGAATTTGGTTACATCTCCTTTTCTATCTGGGAATGGATGAAATTTCTTTTTCTTTTTGTAACTTTTTATCCTGATTCCTGACGGTCTGGTGGTGGTTATAACTTTGTGCCCTTTCCACTTGCTTCCTCAGAATTTTGTGGGGTTATCTGTTGCTGATGGATACATTGCTTGTGGTTCAGAGACAAATGAGGTAGGGTATTAATTTCTAATGTTGCAATGAGTTTCTTCTGATGAGTGCAGGACCATAATACTATAATACCATGCTCCTAATGTACTGATGTTTTCTTAGCTGATAAGGAAAAAGTAGTAATTTGGGTAAGACTATGCAAAATGCCGAAGCCGTTCGACACTATCTTTGACAAGAGTGATGGCAGAGACGGGTTGGGGTATCCCATCCTCCAGTTATTCGTAGAGATGAATCCTTAAATGTGAGGGGATGTGAATTTACCTATATGTACATGTATACGCAAGAACATATACGTGCATAACGGTTTCTATGGGAGAGACTATTTGTGGTTTCTATGGGAGAGACTATTTGAAAGGATAAATCGGTGGACGGTGAATAAAAAGACTGCCAAGATGTATAAGAACCTCCTACCCTAAAAAATAATGGCAACAAATGGAAAGAAAGAAAGGAAGGAAGAAGATAAAGCAAAAAGTTTGATTACATGATTTGTATATCCTTGCTAGGCAATTCATATTGAATTTCTCGATGTACTCGGAATCAATCACTCATTTTAAAATTGTATTTTGAAGATTACCAATCTCCATTTTTCTGCACTTGTTTTGTTTGATTGCAGGTGTATGCTTATTATAGATCTCTGCCTATGCCAATCACCTCTTACAAGTTTGGTTCCATTGATCCTATTTCTGGGAAGGAGACTGATGATAACAACGGACTGTTTGTTTCAAGTGTGTGCTGGAAAAAGAACTCAGACATGCTTGTTGCTGCCAACTCCACCGGGTGCATTAAAGTGCTTCAGATGGTTTGAAGTTGTAAAATCATTCTCGAAACTGACAGAATTCCGCTCCTTGATGGCCTTTCTTTGCGGCTGCGAGTCTTCACCTATCAGATCTGACAATACAAATGAGTGCAGCTGCTAACCATTCATGGGTGATGGAACAACTGGAAGTCTCCTAGATGCTGCATAGTGTAAAGACAAAGGGCACAAACGGGAACTGTATTTACATCTAGTGAAGTGGGAAGCCAGCAGTTTCTGTGAAAAATATTCCAGCTTTGACTACTTCGGATCTTATGACACCACCACAGAAACAGTCTCAGAAACTGGATCATTGTGCTGTGGTTGTTAGAAGATGCATCAATAACTGCTCTTCTGAACTCATGCCATCGAAGGTCAGTAATAACATCCTGAAAGTTGTATTTCACTTGGTAAGTGAACTCGCTTCAGTATTTGCAGAGCAATTGGCTGGCTGAAACTGAAGATTGTAGTATCGGTATTGGGGCTTTTGACCTAGTTGTGTGGTCCTTAATTTTAAATGAAGGACCGGCATTTGTTGCTGAGCTGTTTGTTCATACCAAAACATTTGCTTCCAAGCTGTTTGTCTTGAGGAAAGACTAACGAGCATTATTCGTTCTTGCCTTATCCAGATGTATCTACACAAGTATAAAAAGAGTTCTGTAAGTTATTGTAAAGTGGGCAGATATATAGCAATTTTCCGCAGGTGTTGGATTCCTTTTCTTTCCAAACTAGGTTGAAGAACATGTATATATCCACATAGAGGTTTGACAATTACTTTTGAAGGGTTTTGTTATTCATATTCCTAACACCACATAGAAGGTTTAGCAATTACTTTTGAAGGGTTTGGTTATTTACATTCCTTACGCAACACCTGGGCCTGAACAGATACTGGGTGCAACAGTGATCTCATTTGGTATTCACTTGTTTCGACTAGCCAATGGAAAACTCCAAACGGGTTGAGTGGGAATCACTTGATACCAATCTCAGAAACTCTCTAAGGCCGGTCTTAGCTTACCCCGTTTGGAGATTCACCATTGTCGGTACTCTACGGAGGACTTCGTGGAGGAGTTGGGTCCGACAACCAACTGGTGTAATATGTGCTATACAGATACTTGTCTCCTCTCAATCAGGCCATGTGATCTTCACCATTGTAATGCGAAATTTTTCGTTGTGGTGGGGGATTAGTCACTAGGATTGTTAAGGTTTGAGAATTGTTGCTCAGAAGGGTGCGTTGATCGTTCGAAATTCTAGTGTATTG
>JAOTQK010000012.1:23643854-23661978 GCA_025642025.1 Rhododendron ferrugineum | reverse complement strand
GTTTCTTTTGGTAGTACATGCATCTTATTAAAAATCTTTATAAATCACGGTATTGTTACCAAAATTAAATCAATTTTGGGTGAAAATACATTCTATTTGTTTGAAAATGAAAGTACGATTTAGATAGCACGTGATATAGTTTTCGACCACATAGCCATTAATGTACAAACAATTTGAGTGATTACGTGATCTCCTACTTGTTAATACGAAGAAAATGAACGATTCGTGTCAAATAACCTGATTCACGATGGCCCTGATAAAGGGCTCACGAAACGCATGGACATGACAACACAGACTTTGATCCCTTTCTCCATAATTCTAAAAATATTCTTTGAAGTATTAGTTCAGTACATAGACCTATTTAATGGGAAAAAATCACACTCTATAGCAGACCTCGTTGAGATTTAGAAATGATTTATTTGAAGGATCCCTTTTTTCTTTCAAGATTAATTATTATTAATTTTCTTTTCATTTTCATGTTTCATTTCCATCAAAAAAAAATATATATAGAAATCCTATTCCTAGGGCATTGGATGGGCGTCGGAGCTATCGAAGAGTGGTAGGCACCTACCAAGGCGACTAAGCTAACAATTATCTTTAGTGCTCGTGAACTATTACCACGCGAAGATTCATCATAACTTATTCGTGAACTGATGCTCCACTCGAAAATATCTTAGAAAAGGACGTCCGGACCGATCGCGGCACTGCACTGATCATCGGAAGAGTGTCAAAGAGCTGCCTTGTTTATTTCACCTTTTAAAAAATATTTTTCAAAAAATACCCCATACTTTCAATCATTACCCCTACTTCCAGTTATAACTCTCGATTATAAACAATTTCTCAAAAACTCATCCAAACACAGCATTAAAATTCTCAAAAAAATTATACACCGTTCACTACATGTGAACACATGCTAATTGCAATTAAACATGGTTGTTGCCCCACTTCAAAATACTGCTTTAAAACTTCTCTGAAAAGCCTAACAAAATAATTCACTTGCCCACAGACACATTTTGGTGCAGACAATTAATACTTCAGACCACAAGAAAAAAGCATTTACAAGTTCCCCTAAATTGAGCGTTTTTTTGTATGGGACGTAAGGGACATGGAAGCTGCTTGGAATGAATGTATTGTTCCATTATTTGGCAAACTTCAATGGGTTAGGTTAAAGTCGTACCAATTCCAACCTCTTTTCCTTTTTCTTTCTTTCTTTCTTTTTTTCCTTTTCTAGGCACTAGCTATGAGAATATCTATCCTATTTTGAAATTCGTCAACGGAAATAAGTACTCCGTAATTATTTTTTTGAATTGAAGATGATGTATTGTGAGAAAATGGCCTGTCTCGTAGAACGGAAAATAAGTACTTAAAAAATACTAAGAATCTTAGCGGGATGGGGTTTTATAGATCGAGGAAAATGAGTCTTTAATTGTGTTAACTTTTTTTTTTGAATTAAAGATGATGTATTGTGAGAGAATGACATGTCTCGTAAAGCGGAAAATAAGTACTCCGTACTTAAAAAATAAGAACCTTAGCGAGACGGGGTTTTATAGGTAGAGGAAAATGGGTCTTTAATTGTGTTAATTTTTTTTTTGAATTAAAGATGATGTATTGTGAGAGAATGACCTGCCTTGTAAAGTGGAAAATAATAAGTGCTTAAAAAATAATAAGAACATTAGCATGACAACGGGGTTTTATAGGTGGAGGAAAATGGGTCTTTAATTGTGTTAATTTTTTTTTTCTTTTTTTTCGGAATGGCCGGAAATTTATAATTGTGTTTAACTTGAAATGCACTTCATCCCTTGTTGTCGGCTAAGTAAAAGAAAATAATGTTAAACGCATATGATTAAGACTAAATACATGTCATGTTGCTGATAATTACTCCATTAGAACTCATGCTTAAAAAAGTGGTGGGCCATGCCGTGATTAGTACTCCATTAGAACTCTCATCAGTGCCCCTGGAGCTGGCACTAGCTGCTTATTTCTCACCACACAATGGTGGAGGAGCTACACCCTGAAGCCCACAATACAACAAAATTCACATTCTATAGCGGGCGAAAAACGCTATGGAAAGTTAAAGATAGCGTTCACAAAAACGCTGTATTAGTCGATGCTATTAAAAGTGCCGGACATTCGATAGCATTCTTTGCCCGCTATGTATTGTGCACTTTTTATTGCGTTTTTTGCCCGTTGTGTTTTGTATATTTTTTTATTGATAGCATTCTTTGCCCGTAAATGACGTGGCCACACCAATGTGTAGTAGAAAAAGGCCTCAATTAGAAGATCACGTGACGCTGTGACGGTGCTTTAGGAGCACTTAATAAGTTTTCTTGGCAATGACACCGTGTTTACAAGGTCACAAGAATCAATCTCTTAAGAAATATCTAGGTATAATCGATTGGCTGATTCTTATTCAAGGGATTGGTCCGGCGGTCAAAACGACTTAGGGGTTACTCCTTCATGGATCACAAGTTCGAAAACCTCCGCCTTCCAAAAAAAAAAGTTTGAACACCTCATTGGCGTTATTAATTTTTTGGGGGGCCAATCTATACCCAAAAAAAAAACTTCCTTTTAAATGGGACCTCGCCGTTAGTGGATGATAGGATTGGTTCCCTAAGAAATTAGTCGGGGAAATGACCCTGACATAATGACTTATTTCACTTTTCCAACTTATTTGACTAAAAAAAATGGAGCATTATTTTAAACTCCTATTTGTAAAAAGCTGCACCAAATGCATCTCTAACTTATTTTAAGTTTCTTACATGAGTAATCATAATAATTATGGTCTAATAATTGAACTTAATTATAAGTGATAAAAAAAAAAAAAAAACCAGGACCATGCATTGTATATAGCCTTTTGTTTTCTTGACAAATTAATATGTGAACATGCCACCTTAACACAACGTTATGGTCTCCAAAAGCAACGAATTAATTTTTGGAAAAATAAGGAACATTCATTCGTAGATTATCAATAATTTAAACGAAGGTTAGACATGGGAATTAGATAATGATTAGCAAATGAGTTCAACTTAAAAAGTTGATTAAAAGCTGGTTAATTAATTATGAGAATCAAATTAACAAAAGGGAGAAATCCACCCCACTAAACACTTACAACTTCTCATGTGGCGATCCGAGCTCGAGACAATGGCCACGTCATTCATCCACTAAGATTCGAATTATAAGTGGAGATCAACCTGTAAAAAAAAAACCTATAAATTCTCAAGTCTTCAAATAGAGACAACACACTAATGATTATAAAAATTAGGGTTTTAGGCATAAGCGCAAGGGTTGTCCTGCTAGTTAAGGTCTGAGACTTATACATTTAACGTTTGCTCCTTCCTCGGTTTTCGGGTTCAAAACCTTTAAAGTGCTATCAAATATGAGGCTAATTTTGCTTCGAGCGGCTTTAATTTCGGCCTCACTAGTTGACGGTGAAATTGTTCCACTGTCAGGGCAGACTCACTTGGGGGCATGTGGGATCATGTGTTCCCTCTCAAAATTGAATTTTTTTTTTAGTGTTTTTGTTTATCAGCAAAAAAAAAGTAACATTAGAGGACATACGAGAGAAGGATTATAGATCAAATTATGTCACTATAACTAGAGTGAACAAAAAGAAATGTACAAGTAACACACAAAAAATTGGAACATGTCACTTGTATATAACTTAAAATAAATAGATTTTTCTCATTTTTCATGCATCAATTTCCTTCCACAACATTGTTTGATTTACAATATTGTCTGTTTTAAATAGAGTGGTAGTCTAGTTGCAAGGGGCATGTACTTCTCTTTTTCAAGAATAGTTACAAAATAATATGTTAAAAAGTCTCAGGCAAAACCATCTCATTCTTAAAAATTCTTCGCGATTAAGTGTACAAATATCTTTGACAATCTTTATCGATGAAAATGCTATACTTCTTTGTTTATTTGTAGACATTGTAGTAAAAATTGTGCAATGTAAAGTTTTTTGTCTTGTAATTAAAAGATGTACTATAAGCTAAATATTACCTCGTTGTGGTTTATTAGGAAATAAGTTTTCACGACCATGGTCAATAGAATTCCCCACTGAATTAAATTTCTGGATCCATTGTTGTTCCCAGTGATCACTCGAGATGTGCGTAAATTTGCCCGATCGCATGAGATATCAGAAAATGAAAAACAAACATTAATTTGGGTTATAGGCATCTGATTTTCGGGGACAATTTTTAAAAAACAATAAGTACTTTTTCCACTCGTGCACACACGACCCTTTGCCGGGTTAATTTATTTCATTTTACCAGTGATATTATTTTACTAGTGATATTATTTTAACAAAATATCAGGTCAAAAGATATTTAATATATTAGTTTCCAAATAATTGACTAATCTTTTATTTGAATAGTACAAATGCTATGTGGTTAACCATTAAAAGACATGGGTCACAGTGTCCCATACCGTTATTAAAGGAAAGCTATAGATTCAGCTAGAGCTTTTTCGCACTTTTTTCCTTTTATGGGGAACATAAACATAATAGGATGCCAAGTACAAGGAACCAATAGTATTTTAAAAAAAAATATTTAGGATATCTGCCCAGCTTACATGTATCTCGATTAATTTTTATGAGACAAATCCAATTAGTATGTTAGGGGGAGTCTATAAAAATCGGAGCACAGTCCCACATGCACTGAACCTCGCAAGAGTTTATAGGATAGAGGCTTCGAATGTAAGATCTTAAAAGGGAGCAAATTCCAAAGTCTCAAACATTGACCATGAGACCAACTACTTCGAGTTACCACTACATTGTTTTTGGTTTTCTGTTATATAAGGATTAAGACTTCAGATAAAGTAAATTAGAAGTACCCATTACCTAAAACAAACATTAATCTATCTAATAAAACACAATGGTGTGGGGACCACACAAGATAAGTTGATCTAAGGGTTGAAATTGATTTGATCTAATGGTAGAGAAGCATTCTTCTCATTTAATTAAAGTGTCCACATCCTCACATTTATTACAACACTGCCATTAGAGAAAATGAAGTTCCCCACAATCCATCTCACTTACACATCCCTACCATGCGTTCTTTTTTTTTTAAATTACCGTGCGCTCTTTTTTTTTATCACTTCCATGCGTTCAAAAATCAACAGATTCTGCTAAGGAATTTTTGGGATTTTGGGTTTTTGTTTTTTTAGATTATTGATTTGTCTCGACGAGAAGAATCGAAAAAATATTACAAGATGAAGCCCCAAGTCGACTTTAACTTGGATATTTAAAAAAAAAATGAGTACAAGTCAAAATTTTATACTTTTTTTATTCCACAAAAGTTAGGCTCAAAAAATCCAAAAATCTAAGCGCCTCACTCTCTCTCTCTCTGATGTGTGTTCGTGTGTGATGTCATTTCTTCTATTTGATTCGTGTGTATTTTTTTTTTTGGGTATTTCGGAAATCTTTTTGAAAGGTTTTTGATGCACATGCGGGGGTCTATGAATTAGTGGAGAAGTTAGCTTAGTTCTAGCTATAATTGATCAAATTATTTCTCTCAAGTAATTTCTTTCGTAAATCGATTTAGTGTTTGAACTACTACGAAAATTCAAAAGGTAATTCCAATCGGTGGGTAGTGCCGTAGGCACGGACAATTTTAAACCGGGTGCGTAGTGCCGTGGGCACGGGTAAGCACTAGTTGAATAAAAAGTTTGATAAGTCGACCTAACCTAAAATGAAATCGTTATTGGGGACGAACCTGGGCGTAGAGTGCCCGCCCTAAGGTTCATCAGCCTTTGATGCCCACGAAGATATCTATCCAAGTCCTAAAAAGTGACTATTCAATTTGTAGAGCTCGACGACACTTTCTAAAGAAAATACTAGCTGATAGCTGACAGACATTAGTAACCATGTGATCGAATAAAGTTCATCTTGAAAGTGTTTTTTTTCAAATTATACTCGCAGTTTGTTTTTGCAAGGCCAGGCCAATATACTTCGATTACTGGATTACCCATGTCCAAGAGACTTCATTGTATTAGCAATGACTTAATCGTCAAGCTCTACAAATGAATAAAAATACTGGCAAACAGACAGACATTAGTGACCATGTGATCGAATAAAGTTTATCTTGAAAGTGTTTTTTCAAATTATACTTGTAATCCATTTTTGCAAGGCCAATATACTTCGATCACTGAATTACCCATGTCCAAGAGACTTCATTGTATTAGCGATGATTTCATCTTCGACTTCAAGCTCTACAAATGAATGATAACACAAAAAATCACTATACCCATGATATAAATATAAACTATGCAAATCAAAATTTTCTGATTAATTCTATAGACAGCCTAGATCTCTAGGATAAAAGAGTTAATTATATCTCAAGCCAGTTTACATGAAAAGATAACATTTACTAATTGTTTTTTTCAGTTCAAATCTGTCTTCAAAGACAGTCAAAATACCGAATCAAATGGTCTAATAAACAAGCAATGCGGTTGGCTAGAAACTGAGATTCTGAACCTCTGACAGACACTAGCTAGCAAGCTTTTATTTTAAACCATAGCCAACATGTATTGACTTTTAGATTCCAAGTTGCTCTGCACTGAGCTAGTCTTGAATAATAATTACTACTGTATTATTATTGAGATATCATTGTTGTTATTATAAATATATACATTTACAGGCCCAAGGGAAAGGCAGAGCCAAGTTGGCAACACCCCAGAGCCCCAAAAAGGCAGAAAAAAGGCTATAGGATTTGAAGCATAATCTAAGGAGACGTGATTAGAAGATGCAGCTGTAGTGGGATACTCACCTTCTTGCATTACGCCTTGAAATAATGCAACTTTTCTCTTATTGTTGGGTAATGAGAGGGGTTAATAAGAGGGGCAGATAGCAGACCTATATCTGCTGTTAGGTCTTGTAGCTCTACTCTTTGTTCGATGAGAGTGGCATGTTATGGGAACCCGGCCGGGGACCGTGCAGTGCAGGAGTTTGTAGTGTGCAGTTTGAGCCGTTCAAAAGTGTTTTTAACCGTTTAGAATTGCTAAAAGTATCGTAACAAATAAAGTGAAATCTTAACTGTAGGATGCTATTTGAAATTCGAACCATTAATTATAGAGACGATTGTACTATATAGGGTCCCTGAGTCCCCCGGAGATAATTTGTGTCACGTTTTTAAATGCCTTGGTGGGTACATTCAAGTTGACCGACATCTCTCTGTCACCACAAACATCAATGACTGATAACAACAGAAGTTTCACTAGATTGAGACTTGATTTTGTCCACCCAATAAATGGAAAAGAAAAATTCAAAAATCTGCCCAATGGGCTGACAATAATAAGTGTGTGAATGTGTAATAAAGAGTGTAAAGAGTGCAAAGAAATACGTATTTTTCTTGTCTTCTAGAGTGCTTATCGTCAGCCCAGTGGGCTGACAATAGCAAGACCGAATGAAAAATTATGTAGTGACCATGGGTTACTGCCGCGCGATCTTCTCGATTCCTTCACCACCACATTTTGATAGGATTTTGATTTTTGTGCTCCATTTTTTACTGTTGGCGCTCTACTTTATTTATGAAGTAACTTCACATTAAAAGTTGAGCATCATCAATAAAAAATAAAGCTCAAAAATCAATTTCCTTTTGATATGAGTCACAAAATAAAGTGTTCAACCTCACGCAAATGTGCGGTGTTATAGGGGTCTGGCGTGTCTCAGGAGCACTCATTAATTACTCCAAAGCATATCTTAAACACTACCTTTGTATGGTCCCCTTTTTTGCCGACCCTATCTCTCCCTTCCTCACTTTCAATCCTAGCCACCATAACTCTTCTTCTCCCTTCTCCCCTATTAGAATATAGTAATCATATAATATCATAATCATGTGCTAATACTTACCCAAAAAAAAAATAAAAATAAAATAATCATGTGCTAATATGATTACGATATTATATGATTGTCTTGATTTTATTTTGATTGTAATTGATTACGATTTCATTATAATTGGGATGATTCCCTTCCATAGTTAAACTCATTCCTCTTGTATAAATAAAGGTCTTATTGTACGGTTTCATTATCGAAATCAATAAAATATCTCTTCTTTCATATTTAACATGGTATCAGAGCTATAAGATCTAAACTTTGTGGATATTCGCTCCTGGCGGGCAGCTTAAGCCTCGCTGCCGTCCGCCGGACACTTAGTTATTTTTTCAATTTCCTTCACGCTTTCTGGTTGCCTGCATCATGCCTCTTCACCACCAGTGCTCGTGGCTTTTCGATTACTGGTTTCTTCGTTTTTTCGGCTTTTCTTGATTTCTGTTGGTTTTTTCCCTGGCTGTTCTCCTGGCTCTTGGCTCTCCTAACCGTTTCTCTCTCCTAGCTTCTCTTGGCTTGACTGTTCTTGGTTTCTTTCTCTCTCGTGGCTTCTCTTGGCTTGGTTGTTCTTGATTTCTCTGGGCTTTTTCAAACTCAAATTGGTAGACCTACTTGAGTTTGAGGGGGGATGTTAGAATATAGTAATCATATAATATCATAATCATGTGCTGATATGATTACGATATTATATGATTGCCTTAATTTTATTTTGATTGTAATTAATTACGATTTTATTATAATTGGGATGATTCCTCTTGTATAAATAAAGGCCTCGTTGTACGGTTTCATTATCAAAATCAATAAAATATTTCTTCTCTCATATTTAACACCCCCATGTGTTCCATACTTGTGTGCAGCGGCGGGAGGGAAAGGCTATGGTACTATTCTGACTCATTTTCTTTGCTTTTTCTTTTTTCTCTTCCGTCTCTCCAGATCAGATGACAAGATCAACGACTTGTCGTCTGATCTGTGAGAGTTTTGTCTCTCGTTTTACAAGAGTTTTGTCTCTCATTTTACGAGAGTTGTTAGTTTCGTCTTTGGATGAATTTTGTCTACAGATCGGGTTCTCTCAATCAAAGTTGCTTCACAATGATATTTGTGCTTCAGCATTCTATCACTACACGATGTCTTTGGCGGGACAACTCATGACTGCTTGACAGATCTGTAGTTCTTGTGAGTTCATTGATGCGTTCATCTTTGGTTGGAGTGTATCTGATCGTTTGGGTATTTGGTGTCTTTTATCCTTTAACTTTGTACTTTTTCTCGTTTGAGACTTATAATTAGATGTTAGGCAGTGTAAAAGTATCGTTGTTGCATCAGGTCATGCCTGTGTTAGGATGAAAGATATCGATTGTATTGTGATTTACTCGTTTTTTTTGTTAGACGATTAGTTTGGCTTTGTTCAAATTCAATATAATGATCTCCGTTTTGTAAGTACCACTGGATGTTTATCAAAATACAATCTTCACTTTTGACAAACACAAAAAAAAAAAAAACCACTACCACCTTTGTAATTTAAGCATTGAAATTCCAAATTGATTACGGTTCAATGCACTCCAAGCAATTAGATTCTGCAATGAAATTCCATGTACCTATGGTCCAATGCACTCCTTTGCCATTAGATTTCTTAAGAACATCACGATAACACATTCTTAATGAGGAGACACGATCCAATAGCTCTGCATGAACTACAAGCACAGGTAGTCACATTTGGAGTTCCTAAGTCGGGGCTTTTACGACTTATTGATATATCAGATCAGAAGCAATAAGGTACGAAGTTGCGAACAAGGTAGGGAGTGATGAATCGAAATCAAATTACTGAATCCTAAATCTTTCAGGAATTGCATGTTTAGGTGGCGCATGCATGTTGACGTGGCAACCTGTGCCGAGAAAAACACGCACGCCACCCGAGTATGAACGAAATTCAGTACATAGGATGCCTTGTGCCTGTTATGGCACCATCATTTCCACACAGAATCAAGAAAAGCACCCTAGGAAATTTTTGATGCCACTCCTGCCTGCAAAGGCCTTTTGAGGTCACAGACTCATAGCCATAGGCCTAACATGCATGAGGCTCCCTTTATTGGGTTTTTATTCGATTGGGGCCTTTTTGCCCATAAGTAACTTTTTCCCTATCTTTTGTGTTCGTGAAGCATTGGGCTAAATTGATCATAATGGGCCGACTGACTAAAACCTGCCAAATTTGTGAGGAGAATCAAAACACATTGATGGAAGGTCAGAATTGGTGAATGAGATTCTTTTTTCTTTCTTTTTTTTTTTATCTGGGTGAATGAGATTCCAATTCTGCATTTGATGACCAATTTCATGATCAACTATGGATAAATCATTTGGAAAGCACCTCCGAGCTCACCCCTACAATTTCATGACCAACTACGATTGATTTCATGACCAATTTTATCCCCTAGCCACTCTCCCACCGCCGCTCACCCTCTCTAATAAGCATCTCCGAGCTCACCCCTACAATAAGAATCTCCGATGCCCCACCACGTATTAGCTCCGGCAATCTGCAACTATGGAAGTTTCGGCAATCTGCAACACGTGTACCCTGTTGCTCCAATCTGTTCCCACAGCGACCTGGAGCTCCAATCAGCCCCTCCCCTCCATTGACCACCTTGTTGCTCAGCCTCCCTCCTCTGATTGTCCCCTCCCCATCGAGCGACAATTTTTTTTCTCCTAGCCGATCGGCTCCCCCATCCGGCCTTCCCCTCCCCGTCTGATCAGTTAACACTATCTTTTTCTCCTCTCCTCCGATTGGTTCCTGCCACCCCTTTCATTCTGCCCTTTCCCGTCTGGTCCGATCAGAATGCATGCATGTTTTAGAGTTTGAGTTTGGGAGTTCCATGGGCTTGATTGTTGTTGCAGATTCTGTGCCTGGGTGATTTGTTTTTTGGGCCTGATTAAGGCAGGATCGGTTCTCGGCTTGCTTGATGCCAGATGGTGGTTCAACGATTGCAGCTCCTAAAGATGCATATTGCTTAGTTTTATTGTTTTTGTTGTATTTGTTTATCTTATGTTTTCATTTTGCCGCACACATTCCACATTGTGCTCTGTTCCTTACGCCTTTTGTTGGTCTTCTCTCGTCATTGGCGCCCTTATATCTTCTAGCGATAGCATAGCTTCTATGTCTTTTGTGTTTTGCAAATCGTACTCCTTATTCTGTTTCTTAGACCTTATTTGTCTTCGCTTGTCGCCGGCACTCTTTATCTTGCGGTGATAACACAGTTGTACTCTTCTTGCTATCAATGAAGTTTCTTACACTTCCACCCAAAAAATCTCATCTAGTTCAGCGAACCAAATAAGCACTCGGTGTTTCAAGATGTCTGAATAAAATTGGGAAAAATAACTTGCACAAGTTCACGACAAATTTGCATACAAACTTATAAAAAGCAAAGCGTCTTTCGGTACGGGTCAGCTATCAAACCCTCTACCTTTTCGGCCCATCTTACAACAAGACAGATCACACTACATTAATACATCATAAGATAAATAGAACAAAGTAGCAATCATGGGAACAAACTGCAGCAGCAGCAAATTAACCCATTGCATACTTCTGGGTCCAGCTCCTGGCAGTAGTCTCATACTTGCTCCGGTCCGTCTTGTACATGTGAGCAATCTCCGGCACCAAAGGATCATCTGGGTTTGGGTCCGTTAGCAGAGAACAAATTGACAGCAACACCTGAACAAAACGAACACATTGTCACTTAATCAGCTTGAGCACCAGAGAGAATAAAGCATACTCAAAATTCCACAGAACAAAAGTTCCCCTCCCTATACAGTATTCACTAGTTCTGCAGCATCCACAGTATTCCTATTCTTTTCTCTTTCACTCTTCTCAATAAATTTTCTTCCGGGGATGAGTGGTATGGACTCCTTGTCGACTTGATGACGATGGTATCTCTATAGTTAATCCACGCAAAAGTGTAAATACCTCTTGAAATACTTCAATCTTGTTTGTAATGTGTACTTCATTATCAACCCCAAGGGAATTGGTCGAAGGGGAATGGGACATCAACCAAAGGGCTTGCCCCCAAGATGTCGCAAGGTCAAATCCCACAAAGACCAGTCATTCCAAACCTTACGGCCACTCGAGGTTTGTCCGGTCGTTACCTTCAGGGCATTGGGACCCGGTCATCAAAGAAAATGTGGACTTGATTACCTCATCACAAAGTGAGTGTTTTGGTCTCACTATCAGGAATATGTGCAGGAAGGATGAGCACAGGTAAGTGGACACCAACCCCTCATAAGTAGGAACTGCTTGTTCTCAAAACTAACAGAAATACTAGACATTTGATGGGATGCAATCATGCAACGGAAACAGGAACTAAACTATTTTTTTGAACTCAACAGGAACTAAAAATAAAGTCGTCCATTTTGTTGGAAACAGTGGAATTGTTTTAACTTTTCATCCAGAAAACAGAATATGGGCCTACACTAAGACTAGTATACGACTGGAGTGTTCTTCCGTATGAAAATCCAGAAAGCAGTTAAAATAAATGTAAATGCTAATTAGGGTAGTCAAAATGACAAGGCTTAGCTGTAGGGTAAAAGAAAGAAAGCACCAAACTAGGACTTCAAAATCCAACATGTATCTACAATTGCATAGCAAAAGTAACAGAACCACCCCCTCACCTTCGAAATAGTTAGGGCAGGGCTCCACTGTTCCTTCAAAATATCAAGACAAATGCTGCCATTGCTATTGATGTTTGGGTGAAAAACCTTGGTCCTGAATGCAACCTGTCAACCACTCAAAGCATAAAAAACAACTCAGAACTTATCGATGAAAAGTTGTGGTGATGATCTCTTTCCCATAGTTGGTAATAGAACAATAAGCAGTAAAGCAACTGATAAAGTAGGGATGACTGGAAAATGTCTAATACCGTTTGATCAAGACAGTTGGGATTCATACAATATTCTCATCAAAGAGTGGCTTTCAATATTCTCATCAAAGAGTACCGCTTCAAGCACCAGTTGGTCCAGTTTACTCAAGATTTCAACAAAGCATGGCACGAATTTTATGACATGGTATCAGTCAAGTATCCTATAATAAATGCATCATATACAACCTCTAAGGACTTTCACTTCCAAGAAACCATCCTTCTTTCAGATAAAAGCAATGAAAGTCATGTTAAGAATCTTGTCAATCAAAAATTATGGTCATCCCATCACGGACTGGAGTTGTCTCTATTGCATTACTTCAAAGCCGCAAAACAACTTTCTTTTCTTACCTTTCGTTCCTTCAACAACCACGCTTTCAATGTGGCAGTGTCCCTGATAGTCGTATGTGAGTTTGCAAGCTCACTAAAATTTTAGTGTCCTGTCGGGTTGTCACCTAAGCCGCAAAATCCTTACTTTTCTTTGAGATTGTAGCTTGGTGTATGAAAAGTGGTGAAAGACAAAGAAAAGAAGCTGCAATATGCTAAACACCAGCAAACCATATTTAGCTAACGATAACCATAATACACTATTCCTTAACTTTCCATCCAGTGATTCTAAATTTCTCGAAAGAAGCAGTCACGGAGTTGCTATTCCTTTGGTATGTTTTGCGAGTTCAGGAAATGAGTAGTCTCGTGAAAAACATTCCACAAAACAATTCAATGTGCTTTGAATCTCAAAAACTCAAAGATAACAGAAACATGCATCTTTGAAAAAATCATATTATGTCACGACAAACCTGGATCTCTTGTGCCTATAGCGAAAAAAAGAGAGAGAGAGCTGCAATAGATAAAAAATGCTGCAATACCTTAGGTGGCTTAAATGGATAATCCGGGGGGAAATGAATGGTAACAAGAAACACTCCACCCGCATAAGGACTGTCAGCAGGACCCATAATTGTTGCTTGCCAATGAAACATGTCCTCTGCAACTGGGCCTACAGTGAATAAAGGAAAGCAAAACTGAACAAACTATTGCATTTATGTTCAAAGGCAAATCTACGCTCATTTGAACCTTGCAGAGCCATGTTTCTGAGTATTAAGCATCTACTAACTTCAAGAAAATGATTTTGTTAGCATTCGATGAACATTATATACTCATTTGAACCTTGCCAGAGCCATGTTTGCAAGTATTGAGTCCATTTCACAACTAAAGGCGCTCTCCAGGGGTGATCAGTGAAATAAGAAAAACCCTTCCTCCATAAACCGGCAAGTTCCTACCTAAATCGAAGAATGAATGTCCAACTACATGAAAACATAACCTTTGTGATAGCATTTCAACTATTTAATGCAGCTTATTGGATTGCTCTCAAACGTCCAAAAGTTATCCTCAGTTCAGATTGCAACAAAGAGTAAATAGAACAGCTAATTCGTCTACGTAAAACCTAAAATCTCAATTTAAGATGCCTTCAAAATCTAGACTTTTTACCTCACCAAGGGAAAAAAAAATTCACCGCCGTAAAGGACACATCTTTGTAATAACTCCAGGTGTCCAGACCAGCTTACGCACACCTAGACTAATACCTTGGGGGCCAATCCCATCAATTACAAGCAGGGGGCCCATTTCAATTCGAGCAAAACCTCGTATGGACTGCCCTCACAAGAATTGATAACACCTGAGAGGATTTTGAATGTGAGATCTCAAGAGGGAGCAAAGTCCCAAGTCTTAGACCTAAATCATCAGGCCAAGGAGGATGACATATGCACATATACACACATGAATTCATAATATATAGCTGAGTCACATAATTCGCACGCTCGTGCGTGAGCTGGAGCACGAGCATGAAAGCATCTTTCAAAAAGATCCCAAACTACTAAAATTGCGAGAGCAGAGTGAATATTGAGAGCGGTAGCGGAGGGCACTACTGAAGGCAGTGTTTTAAAGCAAGAAATTAATCAGCAATTAATCGTTGGTGCCTATCCAATTAGGTCCGACTAACGAGTAATCGCCGCTTACTAATTAGTATGCACCAAGTAATCATTGATTAATCCGATTAATCGCTTGAAGGTAGCTGACCGCCCAACTAGCGCCTAGCGACTTTTAGAACATTGACTAAAGGATTACGTGACTAAGCTCTGTACCCACATATAAACCAGACACAATCATAAAACTATGCTATAGTCCTCAACAAAATGTGATTTTTCTTACTTACCAAAAAAAAAATGTGATTTTTCTTCCAAAAATCTCAACGAGAACATAGATACCTCAAAACATGCCAAATCAAATCAATGTGTTTGTGAATTGCAAACACAGAAAAACTTATTCCTAAAACTCTTTAACAATACTAAACTACACAGCTCACACCGTATAAATTCTCGAAAAATCTAAAGTCATCAAAAATTACAGTGGACAGAACATTACCAAAACCCTAAGATGAAAATGACATCAGAAGTAGGGGATCTGAAAACGACGACGAATCGTACCTGCGCTGCAAGAGGTAGGAGGATCTTTCTGGAGATCCTTGAGCTCCTTCAAGATCCGCTTCGAAGCCATGACCCCAAGCCCTAGGTTCCTAAAACCAAAAAAAAATTCAGCTACATATGGATGTGTATAAAGGGATAGAAATAGACTACAAGCTACTGAGAGAGAGAGAGAGAGAGAGAGAGAGAGAGAGAGAGAGAGACCCTTGAAGATCCTCCTCTGGTTCCAGATTCTGAGAACGGAGAAATTTACAGGTGGGTGTGGAGATGGTATATATAGGTAGAGATGGGGTGGAGAAGAACAATTGGGGATGGTGGTGTGCAGTACCGTGCTGTGAACCTCCGTGTTATCGGATCGTGCATTCGACAACTCGGATTTCATCTCGGCAATGAATAGCTCTCGGTCGTTGGTTGTCGAGATGAGATCCGAGCCGTCGAATGCACAATCTGACGGCTCGAAGGTGCGCAGCACAGTACTGTGTACTTCACTGAACAGCACCAACCCGAAGTCCGAAAAAGAATTACTAGAATTGGCCAATTATTTGATACTCTAAAGTATTACATGGCATTGTCATGTCTTACTTTCCGTAAATAAAATATCGCCATCATAAGATGGGTCATTTTTTATCTTCTAACCACCAAACAAAAAGAGCCGTGCTATCCACATCGCTCTCCCACCTCAGCGCTCAATCTCACCGTCTGTCTCGACAATCAGTGATTCGGATTTTAAAAGAACTCTTTTAATGAAGAGTTCTTTTCAAATCCGGACCGTCCAAAATAATTTTGGATAATGAGATTGAGATTAGTAGGGAGAGAGGTGAAACAAAGCGGTGGGATAGACTTTCTGCAACAAAAATGAATGATAATGTTAATATTCCATAATTTGTTGCTATGTACATAGTGCTCCGGGAACATAGAATAATTACTCATCAGAATTTTCAGAATCTAAACTCTGGTACTCCATTCGTCCCAGAATGGATGACAATTTTTGAAACTCATATAATTTTTCGTTGCCTATACATGGTTTTCAAGAGTTTGAAAACTTTATATAATAGAACTAATCGAGAACTATCAAATAAGATTCATATTGTATATTTTTTGAGATCCATATTGAAAGATATAAGGAATTGAAATTGACACAGATATCAAAAGTTGACATCTAATTTGGAACGGAGGGAGTATTAGAAAGTGCTCACGCACCATTGGTGAATCTTTTGCAGGTGTGGGGGCCTCCATTCGGTAAAACTTAAACCTATTTGGTTTGGGTTTTGAGAGAAGTTTTTAAGAGTAATGAGTGAAAAAGAGATAGAGATAGAGAAAATTTATTGGAGACCGTGCGCAGAAATTTGGAGACCCCAAACAAATAAACCCCTAGAGCATCTCTAACCCAATTCTCTTAAATAGAGACTCAAAATATAATTTTTTTATCCTAAAAACAAGTTTACAGGTTTTCACTATTCACTCCAACTCCAATCTTAAATCTATATTTTCATCTCTACATAAACAGGGTAAAATGGTGATTTTAGAAAGGCAAAAAAAATATAGAGACCATTCTCTATATGTTTGAAACATCTCTATATATAAAGAACCAAATTTGGGTCTCTAATTGGTTCTCTATTTTAAAGATTTAGAGCTTAATTGGAGATACTCTAAGACGGGTAAAGTATTTTTTACTACCGGGTTGACCCATGGACCATTGGCTTTTGTCTTTGGCTCCGCCCGTCTTCTGAGTTTCAACCCGGTTAAAGAGTACATTTTCAGTAAATAAAAATGATTTTCCATGAATTTACAAAATTTGAAAGATATTCTACTTTCAAGAGGGGGTGGCGAATGAGTGAGTTTAGGTCAATTTGGGGGGTAATAAATGAGTTGGGCCTCTAATGAGTCGTGACCCATTTACATTTGAATTAGCCATAAGACCAATTATTCATACTCAACCCCAACTATTTTTTTTTAAAACCAAGCCCAACCCGTCCAACTGATAAATGGGTTTTGACTCATTCTGACCCAACTATTGAATAGATTGAGTTAATTCCTTTTAGCAGTGGGTGGATCCGAATTTGTAATTAGATTTGGGTTCAATTTGCCACCCTAATTGCGAGCTAATTGTGACAAACTTTTATCATGAATGAACATAAAGTTTATTAGTCAATAGCAAAGCGATTAAACAGTCTAGTCCTCCCATTTGTGAGCCCTTCTTGGCCTCATTTGATAGTGGAGTCCATTCAAAGAAATTCTTAAGAATATTAGCTAAGTCAAAATGATGTCAATTGGATATCGTTTTTTTGATATTATTTTCAAACATATTTATCTTGAAAAAAATAAATACGCACGCTAAAGATGGACTCCTTTTTTTCTAATACAAAGGTGTTTCAATCGTATGCATTTTGATATTGGGTTAACATAATTTTTTTTTAGGATGATTATTCTCGACTATTCTAAAATGATAAAAATATCAAAATGAACCCATAAAAAACCAACAAAAAGTCATGACAGTACGGTTCAATAGGTGCTTGTTCCTTTTTTTTTTATATTTGTTCGCTGACCGTGGATCCAACCTTCTTGTTTTGTCAATCTTTCATCCTCCATTTTTGTTTGCTTGGTGCTTTTTACAAAAACAAAATAATCTTCAAGTGCACGCGATAAAAAAACTATAAGATCACGGGACATTGGCAGAAAAATTAAGAGCTCAATTTATAAACTCTTACTATCATTAGCCCCTCCGACCGATACCCGATGGAGCAGTTTTTACTTAGAAGAACTCTGAATAAAATGAGCAGCTCCTATAATTTTTGTGAAATCTAAAATGGGTCTGAAATGGATTTGTACGCTGAGGGTCCTGTATATGAGAAAATGTGGCTCCCTAACAGTTCAACAAAAGCCATCTAAAAAGAGGGGAAATGACCAAAAAAAGATGGATTGGATGA
>JAOTQK010000012.1:23593767-23607341 GCA_025642025.1 Rhododendron ferrugineum | reverse complement strand
CCCAAACCCAAACCCAACCAAAATCCCCCCGGCAATAATTCAATCCACGGCAATAATTCAACCCATTTTCTTATTTCTTATTTATTTACTTAATAACTTTTACTTGTATATCTTTTTTCACTTTTATTTAATATTATTTAAGTGTTTCAATTTTCAATCCGGTTGAATCTGTGCAAATATCTTTTTTTTTTTATCATTTTATCTTCAATGGTCATAATAAATTTTTGGCTCGAAGGCCTTTTAACAAGTACCCTAAGGCTCCTTATTTAGTTTCAGATCTCTCTTAGAATGCTTATTGAAAGGCCTTAGAGCCAAAAATTCATTACGACCATTTAAGATAAAATGATAAGAAAAATAAGATCTTTGCACCGATTCAAACGAATTAAAAATCGGAACACTTATTTTTTTTACTCTTTATATGTATTTTTAAATTATTTAATATTATATACGTGAGTAAATTTTTTTTAAAAATTTATAATTCTTTTATGTTATTGGATTTATTAATTTTGTATTTATTGATATCTTTTATCTATTTTATTTCTAACCACTTATTCAGATTTCTTTTTATTTTTTTATCTTCAACTATAACCACTCATTTAGATTTTCTTTTTATCTTCAATTACAACCACATATTCAGAACAATCACTTTGTGCAACTTTTCTTGTAGCGTCATTACCCCGTACCACCCTTCCCAACATGGTGGTGGAACAATGCATCAAACCAAGCTAAAAGACGGGCTGCTCGTTATGCAACACGAATTAGTTTATGGGAATAAATAATGGATACAAGACCAAGAGGAACAGGAGCAGAATATGGTGAAAACATTGATTAGAAATTGAATTTTCATGTATTTACACTATTCAACAAAATTAGTACAAGTTATGTTTGGTTTGATTAATTAAAATTAGTACAAGTTATGTTAGTATAAGTTATGTTTTAATTATTCATTTATTAATTAAAATTATAGTAAGAAATCTTTTAAAAGTAAAACAAAAAACTAGTAAGAGTAAAAAAAAAAAACTAGTAAAAGTTAAAAAAAACTACAACAGTAATTAAAGTCTTTTATAAGCAAACAAAAAAAATTAGTAAAAGTTAAAAAAAAACTACAACAGTAATTAAAGTCTTTCAAAAGTTTAAAAAAATAGTAAAAGTAAAAAAAATAAAATAGTAATTATTTACTTTTAAAAGTATAAAAAAAAAACTAGTCAAAGTAAAAAAAAAAAAAACCGAAAAAGGGGGGGAAGGGGGGAATGGTGGTGGGGCCCGGAGGGGGGTGTCAGGGGGTGCGAAAAGAGAACCTCGGAGTTTTTCTCACTCCTTTTTATTTCTTTAAATTTGAATCGTTCAAACACGTAATGGACGATTCGGATGCATGAGCGGGCACTACGTGGTACCCACTCGGCACTGAAAATTTTTCCGTAAAGATGAAGAGGATTGATTTTGATGGCACTGACTGACTAATTTACTTTAGATTGTAAAGATAAACAATAAGTCTTGGTACACTACATCCAACCACTACATCATCCACTACATTTTTTATAGGGCCCATCTCGGGTCCCAAAAATACAGAAAAATGTTCATAAATTTTAAAATAATATATTATGGGACCCTATAAAAAATCAGCTCCAAAAAATATCGGTAAGTATTATTTCTTAATTCGTAGGGGCGAAATATTGGATAGATTTGGTTTTGTAAAGAGAAAAAGATGGAAATATGAAATATACAAGCCTTCGGCCCTTTGCGCAAGTTTCTGAAAAAGAAATACATGAAATAAAAACTATGAAATGGGATCGTCGTGAGAGAAATTCTTGGTTGCAAATTGGGTATCATGTTTCGGATTGAAAGTACCGAACGGATTTTGGAAAAAAAGAAAAGAAGAAAAAGTATGTTTCAATTCGGACCGTCGGTTGCATTTTTTGACGACCCAGATGTGTGCGTCGGGTACCACGTCAACCATACCCTATTTGCACCCAAAAATTTCTCTGTTTGTGAGGCATGATTTGGGAAAAAAAATTATGAAATGGGATCGTCGTGATACATGTTGTGAGGGATGATTTGGAAAGAAAGTGTAAAGAAAACAATTAGGTGGCGGTGCCGGTTGATTAAACAACCTACTTCCTGATTTTCCGCTTGACCAAAAAAAAACAACCTACTTCCCTGTTGGGGAATGGGGACAGTTTTTTGGGTAAATGGATTGGGGACAGTTATTTTTGGGAAATATTTTGTTGGAAAAAGGACTGTTTGCAGGTTGGTATAGATTATGGGAAATGATTTTACCACACCTTTTTTTGTTAACGCCACATCAAAAATACACTTGCAGGGTGTGGCATTAACAAAAAAAGATGTGGCAAAATCACTAGCCTAGATTATTACGATTTGTGCCTACGATTCGATTAAGTTATGAATAATCAGGATTCCTACTTTATTTTTTTTATCAGAAAAACCTGAACTAAATAATTTGTGTAAGTGGGGTAGAGAGTCGTTGAGCAAGGGCGTTGCCTGGTATTTGGTTGATGGTCCCCTGTTTTCAAGGATCAATGGATTTTCAGTTGTCCCAATCTTTTGTGAACAATGAAGGTGTCAATTGAGAATGGAGGAATCAAAGTTGCGGTGGACCTTGTAGGTTCGAATGTCTTGCAATGGCGCCGGCCTCTTCTTGAGATTGTTTTCCCGAGGGAGTTCGTCCTTAAGATCTTTACCATCTATATTCCAAGCTCATTTATCCAAGATCTCATCTCAACGGCTCCAATGTTATACAGTGGAGATGAGGT
This sequence comes from Rhododendron ferrugineum, assembly GCA_025642025.1. Taxonomy (NCBI): domain Eukaryota; kingdom Viridiplantae; phylum Streptophyta; class Magnoliopsida; order Ericales; family Ericaceae; genus Rhododendron; species Rhododendron ferrugineum. The sequence continues at coordinate 23,604,570 of JAOTQK010000012.1, read as the reverse complement.
TTGGACCGTAAGTTTGCCAAACGGACGCTCGAATAGTGCACAACACCATCCCCGGTTCCTAGATTTGTAGTAAAGGCTGCGCAAGTGCGCATGGTTTAGCCATGATAGGCAGTGGCGGAGTTTGGATTTTCGATAAATGCGGTTGGAAATTTGAACTATGTGTAATTTATGAACGAAACCTTGATTTGTTTTGAGGAACGAACAAACTAGCGCTACGTTTGAGAATTTTATGGGTAGAGATTCTATTTTGATTCCTTTTTGCCTTAAGTACAAAACCCTTATATGGATTGAGGTAAAAACAAATTTTAAAGTGGGATCAAATTAGTAAAAATTATACATATCTCTATAAAAATTTGGCTGGGGACGACTGCACACCTTTATCTCTATGTCCCTCCGCCACTGATGATAGGAGTCCTAGGGTCGAGCTACCTCTACATAAGAAGGCATCCCCACATGCGGTGGCACTAGAAATAAAAAAAAAATCGTTAGCCAAGAACGCTTGCCGCGAATATTGTAATGTTTATCTATTCAATGTCAAGCTTCTATTTCCACCAAAAAACAAAAAACAAAAAAATTTGGTGGCGAGAATGAATGTTAGGTGACTGCACATTTTTCTCGTGTCAAGTTATTTTTTCGATAATAAAAAAAAAGGAGAGTTATTTTTGCCTTCCTTTTTTCCTCAGGGAACCAATCCCGAGGTATCTAATGGAAAACGCTGTCATTTTCTTGGGATAAGGGTCCAGGGATGAAGGAGATGAGGGTTCGGATTCAGTCCAGTTCGTTCCGACCAGTTTGGTCTATTTGTTTGCATCCGAAAGTTTTTTGAACGGCTTAGATTTGTTTGAATACAAACAAATGGATCAAACTGGTCGGAACAAACTGAACTGAAAGGGCGCCTGAACCTTTAAAAGTGACATCAAGAATGTGTCTCCCATTTTTTTGTCGGTTCAATGCATTGTAGCTATCTATTGACGTTGATGGATCTCAAAATAAAAGCTCACAACTTCCCATACAACAATCAAGCAAATAGAATATAGAAAAATGTCCTTTCATTGATTAACCACTAAAGTCTAGGATCACCGCAACATTTTCATTCTCTCTTTTTCACCGTTCCATGTTATTCATAAATTTTAAAATATTTTTTTATGGGATTTTATAAAAAATTAGTTCAATCGCAGATTGGTAAGTATATTTTTTGAATTCATAGGACGAAACTGCTCAACTGCTCAGTTTCGCCCATACGAATTCATTAAACATGACTACCGATATGCGATTGAGCTGATTTTTTACAATGTCCCATAAAAAATATTTTGAAATTTATGTTTTTTTTTTGGTATTTTTGTGAGAGTGGGCTCCACAAAGAGCGATGGAAATGGTGCAGTGATCGTATCTGTTTTTGGCCCAATACCGGTACAGTGTGAAAACTAATGGAGTTTTTCTTTATTTGAGGAAAAAAAATGGAGATAAGTTCTCAGTTTTTCAAAGGTATTCGGGTAGTCACCCATACGAATCCAAAAATAATACTTACCGATGTTAGTTGGAGCTGATTTTTTACCGGGCCCCATAAAATAATATTCAAAAATTTATAGATATTTTTCTAAATTTTTGTGGGACCCCAAACGCATTCTTCCTTGCGTGGTTCCCTGCAAATCTTCTTTGCGAATAGCAGAGCTCATTAACCCCGTAATTGATAGCTCTGCACACCACATCCGTCAATCTCAGTAATTGCCTGCAGTTGTATAGTTTAATTCAAAATATGTATTTCCAATGTTCAGTCAGCTAATGCAACTAAAAGTATTGTACAGTATCTGTGAAGTATATTTCCAACACAACTGCGTTCGGAGTCGTTAGATGCACATGCAGTTGTGTTTGCAGACTTTTCGGATTTCCAATTTTCAGTTCCGAGTTTTTTTTAGATATGTTCATTCTTTTCCGCTTTGGTATATAGTATAACTTTGTTTTCAGTTTACCGTTTGGATCATTTATAGACAGCTGAGATTCTGGGAATGCAGTCCGCACATATGATATTTTCCCGTGTAATACAAAACTGCCATTGTTCCTTAATAATAGGCCAAGTTGGGACCATGAATTAAAAGTTGAGCGTGATTGATAGAAGAAAAAATGTTCAGAGCGAGCTTGTGGGGCTCTCTCGGATAGGCTAGGCAAGGCATGGCACGCCATGGGCTTGTCACCGGGCTAAACAAGGTATATGTGTCCGTCATACGGTTAGGCAAAAGGCCTGGCATGGCATGTGCTTTTCACCGGGCAAGGCAAAGCATGGCATGGCATGTGCATTTCAGCGAGCTTGGCTAGGCAAGTCAAGGCATGACATGGCGTGTCACGGAACTTTTGTGGTGGGATCCACACCAACGCGTGGATAGAGGCTAGCCACAAGCCAACCACTTGCTGAGAAACGAGATGATTTGTTTATGAAGAGTGAGATTCAGGCGCATTTGAATATTTGATTCAATCTTAGGTAGTCAGCACATCCTTTTCTTTAATGTTTTGGCCCAAGTATGGTTTTCCGGAAGTTTATTATTCAAACTTCGATGTAAGTCAGTAATAAGGAGTATCTGTTTCTTTCTCTGGTGTATTTTATAGGGGAGGAAGTGGAAACTGTCCACTCACCTCCGGACTGATCTTGGAGTTGTCTCACAAATGCACGGTTCGACAAAAATATCTTACCGGTAAGACGCTTTTGCAATTGTGAGAAAATTGGTGGGCTGTTCTGGGCAGTTATGATACCGACACTTATAGAGGTGCTGTCGTTATATTGACATTCAAAGTCAATGTTCAATGATTCCAGGAAAAATATTGAGGTTTGCTATCTTCTCTCAGTAGCAATCCAAGTACATACTCTTGTTATCATATACTCTCTTGTTTTGTAGTAGAAAACCTTTTTCAATTACTTTCCAGAAGTACAAGGAAACCCATATGGTTCTTGAGCTGCATGTCTTTTATAGTACCTCTCCACAAAATTTTGAGTTGGTTCAGCTTCTACCGATAAACTCATATCTAATGTGAACGCCTTCGATATATTTGTTGTTTTTTAGCTGCAGCTTTTTGGAGGCATTGAAACACAGAATGGAAGAGGGTCCATGGACCATCTTCTGTGGCAATTCAGTGGGTTCTCATGAATTTGGAAACAACTACAAATCTGGTCTTTCACCCATCATCAATCCATATTCCTGCATCAACCATGCTTTGGTCATTTCTATCGACATTCTTGTCATATTAGTATGCTTATTTACGTTCATCTATAAACCATCCTCAAGCAAGACCCTAGCCCTACCGGACTCTCAGCGCTACTTCACATTGCGAATTTCTTCAGCCACTCTCAACGTTGGCTTGGGTTTGGTTTATTTCGGATTGGCTATTTGGATACTTGTAGAGAAATTGATATCAGAAGATAGCGTACTGCCTCTCCATGGTTGGCTAACGGTGCTATTCCAGGGGTTCACATGGTTATTTCTTGGTATAACTGTGAGCCTCCGAAGGCAGCAGTATCCTCATATCATGACCATAAGGCTTTGTTCTGTACTTGCCTTCTTGTTTTCAGGATTTCTCTGCATTCCATCAATTTGGGTATCTATTGTGGACAGAGTAGTGTCAGTTAAGTGTGTGCTAGATATGTTTTCTTTTCCTGGAGCTATTCTATTGCTCTTCTGTGCATTTGGGGAACAAAAGTATGCAGAAAGCAATATTGGTGCACTCTACGAACCTCTACAAGGTGAATCAGCTGATAGCGGGAATGAAAACATAACTCCTTTCGCCATGGCCGGATTTTTAAGCAGAATGTCTTTTTGGTGGTTGAACCCATTACTTAAAAAGGGTAAGGAGAAAGTTCTTGAGGACAAAGACATTCCAAAGTTGAGGCACAAGGATCGAGCGGAGACGTGTTACTTCACATTTATGGAGATGCTAAGCAAACAGAAAGAAAAAGGAACACCAAACACTTCCGTTTTGAAAACAATATTTCTCTGGCAGTGGAAAGCTATTTTAGTTTCTGGTTTTTTCGCGTTGATTAAGGTGCTCACCCTGGCTACTGGCCCATTGTTTCTGAAAGCTTTCATTTTGGTTGCAGAAGGAAAAGAAACATTTACATATGAGGGATGGGCACTCGCTGCAGGCCTCTTCCTTGGGAAATGCTTCGAATCAGTGTCAGAGAGGCAATGGAACTTTAGAACCAGACTAATTGGGCTCCAAATAAGGTCCTTGCTAACTGCCGCAATTTATCAGAAGCAACTAAAACTCGCAAATGCTGCTAAGACAAACCATTCTCCTGGTCAGATAACAAATTATGTTACGGTGGATGCATATAGAATAGGTGAATTCCCGTATTGGTTTCATCGGATATGGACAATAGGCCTTCAGACATGCCTTGCATTTTTAATCATCTACTACGCTATGGGGACTGCAGCTATTGCAGCAGTGTTAGTGATTATATTGACTATGATTGGAAATTATCCAGTGGCCAAATTACAGCATAAGTATTTGACAAAGCTTATGGTGGCACAAGACAGGAGGCTCAAGGCTATAGCGGAGGCGCTAACAAACATGAAAGTTTTGAAATTATATGCTTGGGAGACCCATTTCAAGAATGTAGTAGAAAAGGTAAGGAGAGAAGAGTCAAACTACTTATCGGTAGTTTTGTCTCAAAGAGGGTACTATATGGTTCTATTTTGGGTATCCCCAATCATAGTATCAGCTGCTACCTTTTGGGCATGCTACTTACTTGGGATTCCTCTCAATGCCAGCAATGTATTCACTTTCCTTGCAACTCTCCGCATTCTTCAGGAGCCCATAAGGTCGATCCCTGATGTTGGGGCCGTCTTTATTGAAGCAAAGGTTTCATTCTCTCGAGTCATGAAGTTTCTCAATGAACCTGAGTTGCAGAATAGATATATAACAAAAAGGAGTGACACGAATGGACTCGACCTGTCCATATTAATCAGAACCACCAGAATTTCATGGGATTCTGGTGCTTTAAAGCCAACTCTAAATGATGTAAATTTGGTGGTTCAATGTGGTGAGAAGATAGCTATATGTGGAGAGGTTGGGTCGGGTAAATCAACCCTCATAGCCACAATTCTTGGGGAGGTTCCAGACATCAATGGCATAGTGAGTCTTCAATTCCAGTTATTCTCATTTACGGTGTGAAATTTAGCAAACTATGAATCGGCTGTCATATATGTATGTATGCAGATATATTAGATAGGTTGTAAAGAACAATGAAGGAAGTCATTCTTTTTCCGCGTTCCTATAGAAAGTTTAAGAAACATTCCTTTGGTATATAAGTGGGAGCCAACAAAATTTACTTTTTAAAACCATAAATTTTGGCAAGTTATGATTTATGGATAGGCGATTTCTTGATCTCTGATCTCTACAAGTCCATAGCTTGGTAATATGCAACCTCTGGCAAGAAAATTACCAAGCAGTTTTAACTGCTTGTATGTTAAAACTGCTTGCGTACAGCTTTATGGACTGGGTATGCCCCCCTCCTTTTTTCTTTTAGTAGTTTTAACTGCTCGCATGAAGGTTTACAGTTTTGTAGTTGTTTGGTCAAAACTAAGAAGCCTATAGATTCCAGACAGATACTTTACCAACCTGAATATTTTCTGCTTCATTTTCCAGGTACAAGTACACGGAAACATCGCCTATGTTTCTCAGACAGCATGGATCCAAACGGGGACTATACAGGAAAATATTCTCTTTGGGTCCACCATGGATCAAAATAGATACCAAGAAGTACTGGACAAGTGTTCCCTAAAAAAGGATCTTGAGATGCTTCCGTTTGGTGATTGCACTATAATTGGAGAACGGGGTGTTAATCTCAGTGGTGGGCAGAAGCAGCGGATTCAACTGGCACGTGCGCTATATCAAGATGCAGATATATATCTCCTGGATGATCCGTTCAGTGCTGTTGATGCACATACTGCAACCAGTTTATTCAATGTGATCATGATTCTGTTAAAAAAGATTTTTTTTCCTTCTGCATGTGTACTTTTCCAAGGTAAAAGCTAATGCGGGTTATGGACAGGAATATGTCATGGGAGCCCTGGCAAGGAAAACGGTCTTACTCGTCACCCACCAAGTTGATTTTCTTCCAGCATTCGATTCTATCTTGGTAAGGATTTGAACAGTTTGCAGTTTCTGCATTATCCTTCTTTAACATTGATGCTTATTTATGAATTTATCCCCTAATAGTGCTTGAGGGTTCAGAAATTGTTTAGCTAATACAAAAATGGTATATTTTATCCATTGGTTTTGTCAACAGTTACTGTCCGAAGGGAAGATTGTGGAAGCAGCTACCTATGATCAGATGCTAGCTTCTTGTCAGCAATTTCAGAACCTTGTCAATGCTCATAAGGTCACTTCAGGTTCTGAGTTGCAATCTGAATACGGTTTTCAAAAACCTAAATCACCAAAAGAAGAGATCCAGAAAATTTATTCTGATCAACATCAAAGAGAATCATTGGGAGACCAGTTGATAAAGGAAGAAGAAAGAGAAACTGGATATACGGGTCTCAAGCCTTACATACAGTATCTGAATCAAAGCAAGGGGTTCTTGTACCTCTCCCTTTCAGTTATCTTTCACTGTGTATTTATTATCGGGCAGTTTGTACAGAGTCTGTGGTTGGCCGCAAATTTACAGGACTCTAGCGTAAGCAGATTGGAGCTGATAATAGTATACTCAGTGATAGGGTGTGGCATTTCAATATTCTTCGTCCTAAGATCGTATTTTGTAGTTACGTTAGGTACTAAGACATCGGAATCTATTTTTTCCAAGTTAATGACATCTCTTTTCCGAGCACCAATCTCATTCTATGATTCAACACCATTGGGAAGGATACTCAGTCGGGTAAGAATCTTTTCAATATAGCTGTAATGCAAATAATGCTTAAAGGAATTTAGGTAACTTACATTTGTTTTTCTCTGTGTAGGTATCTTCTGATATGAGTACTGTGGACCTTGAATTGGCGTTCATATTCACTCTGACTATAGGGACCACCATGAACACATATTTTAGCTTTGGAGTATTGGCTTTCCTTACTTGGCCAATCTTGTTTGTCATCTTACCTACGGTTTATATAACCATAATCTTACAGGTAAAACAACAATGCCAGTGCTTCTTGTTTGTCATCTTACCTACTATTCGATAACGTGTTTTATCTTAACAAATAGAGATTCTACTTTGCTTCTGCAAAAGAGCTGACGCGAATAGATGGCACAACCAAGTCTTCAGTTGCTAGCCATCTTGCTGAATCTGTTGCTGGAGCGGTCACCATCAGGGCTTTTGGTGAGGAAGACCGGTTCTTTGCAGAGAATTTGCAACTTATTGATGAAAATGCCAGTTCATTCTTCCACAAATTTTCAGCAAACGAGTGGTTGATCGAACGCCTGGAAATCTTGTGTTCAATTGTTCTGTCGTGCTCAGCGCTTGGCATGACTTTTCTCTCCAATGATGCTTCTAAACCAGGTCACAAATCAATATTAATTGTCTTTATAGCATTTGCTACATGCATAATATAACAAAGATAAATCACTTAGTTGGCTGATGAGTAAATTGGTTGTCGACTTGTCGTTATTCTGATGGCAGGATTAATTGGAATGGCCCTATCATATGGTCTTTCACTGAATGTATTCCTTGTTTTTTCGGTCCAAAGCGAGTGCACGATGTCAAATTCAATTGTGGCAGTAGAAAGGCTAGAACAATACATGAATATACCTAGTGAAGCCCCCGAAATAATAGAAGGCAATCGACCTGCCCTGCACTGGCCGGTAGTCGGTAAAGTTGAGATCCGTGATTTGAAGGTAAAAATAGCAATTTTTAAATGTTTTTGTCAAGCTGAAATTCATGTACAGAGATGTTCTAAAGAACTAAATGGCATCAAGCAGGTTAGATATCGACCTAATTCTCCTCTGGTACTTCGGGGTATTAGTTGCATATTCGAAGGAGGGGACAAAATCGGAATTGTGGGAAGAACTGGAAGTGGGAAGACTACTCTTATCAGTGCCTTGTTTCGCCTCGTGGAGCCTACTGAGGGAAGTATCATTATAGATGATGTAAATATAAGTACTCTTGGGCTTCATGACCTGAGATCACACTTTGGGGTCATTCCACAAGATCCAACTCTCTTTAGTGGCTCTGTTAGATACAATCTTGACCCCTTAATGGAGCATACTGATAAGGAAATATGGGAGGTGAGGTTTCTGCCACATAACCCTAGTTATGATATTAAACACAAATTTTCTGCTCACACCGGCCTGTTTTAATTAAGTGGCTTTACATGCCCTGGAATTGTCAGACTAATGAAGAAGTTAAACTAAATAACAGAAACTACATGTTTCCCGCTAAAAGGATTCTAGTGCCTCTTCAAGTATGAATGTAGCCGCTAGGAACATTAGCTCTAGGCCCTCTGTAGAAGGGCTTTTTCGGTGAACAAATCGCTTCTTTTTTTTCTAGTTCAAGTTTTAGCCAAGGCTACATCCAAAGAAGAAAAAACCGTAAGGATGTTGTGTTTGGTTCCACTTCCATACTATGAATGATACCAAGGATCTTTCTCACAGACTAGCAAAAAATTAGTCACAGTAAGCAGTTCATTGGACTGACATTTGCTTTGCCTATTTGATCCTCAAACGATGTATGCAAGGTTCTTGAAAAATGTCAACTTCGGGAGGCGGTTCAAGAGAAAGAAGAGGGTTTGTCCTCCTTGGGTAAGTCTCAGTAATTTAGAGAATATGGACACAGAAATCTTTGGGACTAAAAGGATTGTACTAACAACTTGGGACAATGCAGTTGTGCAAGATGGATCAAATTGGAGCATGGGGCAGCGGCAGTTATTCTGTTTGGGACGCGCACTTCTCAGGAGAAGGAAGATACTAGTGCTTGATGAAGCCACTGCCTCAATCGACAACGCAACAGATTCTGTAATCCAGAAAACGATCAGAACAGAATTTGCAGATTGCACTGTGATCACAGTGGCTCATAGAATACCAACTGTTATGGACTGCACAATGGTGCTTTCCATTAGTGATGGTGAGTGAGTGTTCAATGTTCACATTCTGATTATGTGAACGACTTTTTGTCACCGAAAAGGGAGAACTCAAGTGAAGATTTTGTTCACATTTTCTCCTTCTTTGTTTTGCATTTACAGGACAGGTTGTGGAGTACGATGAGCCGACGAAGCTCATGAGCAAAGATGACTCACTGTTTGGGAAACTTGTTAAGGAATACTGGTCTCATTCTGGAAATGTCAGTGGGCATTTGGAAGATTAGTAGCAAGGCTTATTGATAGTTTTGTACTTAACGTACTTTGTAATAAATTAAAGAGTGGATAAGAAGATGAAGAGATGATGACAGAAACTAATCCATCTAGAACCGTCTCCACATTTTCCCTTACAATTTGCGAGAATAGAAACAATACTTAGCTAAGCGGAATAAAGGCTGTAGAATATGACCGGCCCTCCTCACTCCACACAACTGTGGAGCCTTGGCACGATATGGGTATGAGACACGGACATGACACGATACGGACACTTGGACACGTTATGGCTCCTACTGGTCTCATTCTGGGGATGTCAGTGGGCATTTGGAAGATTACTAGCAAGCTTACTCGTAGTAGTTTTTACTTGAATTATTTTGTATTTGCTATGTGATATTCTAAAATGTTGCTAATAATTATAGGGTATTTCGAACATAAATTCCGAAAACGGTTCGCTTTTAACCTCTATTTTTTGGAGTCAATGGTTGGACTAACATTTGAAAGATCGATGCACTTATGCACATACATTACATAGATGAATCCGCGACTTATGGAGATCTATAGGGGACATATCATAGACAAATTAACCAAAGAGTGAATAAGAAGAAGATGAAGAGATGGTGGTAGAAATTGATCCATCTAGAACTGTTGACATTTTGGCCTTGCCTAAGAGGAACCAGGCTGCATGCATCTATGAGCCTCCTTAGAGCAGTCACAGTGGAATAATTAAAAGTAGATAATCAAAAGTTGTCACATCATCTTTTGATTATTCATTTAAGAGGTTGTTTAGGTTAGCATGACATAATCAAAATTGAATAATCAAAACTTGTCACATCACCTTTCCAAACCTATAAAAATTGTCACCATATAAAACAATAGTTTTAAAAATAGTTTTCAAACTAGTAATAAAAACAAGTTATTAGAAATAGAAAATGATTTTTTGAAAACTTTTATTCTGAAAAAAACACTTTTCGGAAAAAGTTTTACAAAAACAGTTACAGTTTTTGAAAAAAATACATTTTTTTTTAAATAACTGTTTTTGAAAAAAAAAAGACAGTTTTAAAAAAAATATTAAAAAAAAAAACTGTTTTACTGTTTTTGCAAAAAAGATGACTTCTTTTAAAAATGTGTGTGTGAGAGAGAGAGAGAAATGGAAGCGAGAGAAAGTTGTTGCTAGTTTTAATTATCCAAGGGTCAAAATTTGATGAGTTGTTAAGAAGTTGTTAAGTTTGGTTATACCACTGTGAGCACTTTTTTGAGAAAATATTACTAACTTTAGTAACTCTATAGTTTTGATTATTCTACTGTGGATGCTCTTAGTCTACTATTTGTTAAGCCTCTTGCATTAAGCCGCCAATCGGTAGCGAGCTCAAGAATACGGATTAGGACAAAGACACACGCGGGACATGTCATTCTCCTAAAATTAGGACGCGAAGACGTTAGGAACATGTCAAAAGTACAATACGTTGTAATGTATCTTAGGAATTCATACAATAGTCAAAGAACACATTGTATAAATATTATGAAGACACACATC
>JAOTQK010000012.1:23459019-23473311 GCA_025642025.1 Rhododendron ferrugineum | reverse complement strand
CCATGTTTATGATTGAGACACATTTTGGCTTTGTATTTGATTAATAACAAAAAAAGCGATCATTTGATTTTCGGTTAGGCTACGTGTTCCATGGGTTAGCCTCATGGTTCACGGCCGGTCACTTCTCATTTTTGGAGTGTGACATTCTTTTTAAGCTAATGCCTGAAAAAAAGTTAAGTGTATGATGATATATTTGGCCCGCTACACCAATGATATATTCCCAGTTTTAAGTAATGGATCCCGCTTTCTTTATGCGGCTACTGTCTTTGTTATTCGGCCCGCTACAGCCGTTATCTTTAACCGGGCAACCGCTACTGACGTTTAAAACCTTTACCCGGAAGCCAAAAAATTGTGGCTACCAAAAAACTGTTGCGAGCAAAAATGGTTTCAACAATACCACATGAATATGGTGTGATGCTCAACTGCTTAAGCCTTGCAGAATAACTCCATCACTGGAACTACTTAGTCGTATTAGCCGATCAAAAAAGTGGAGAGAAAAAAAACTACTTGTTCAAGATTTATAGGGCAACTCAGATCTACAATCCGTATAACAAAATTAGGGCAAAATCACCATATATGAAGTTTCAAGATTAGGGTAACTCAGATGCAAGCTATGGAGTACCATGGGTGGAAAATCACAGCCAACATCAAAAACCCCCAAATCAAACCCATCGAACACAGACAGTCTTCAATAAACAACCAAAACGATCGCAAATTGAGTGCACAACCATACCTCAGCCCGTGTAAGGAGGAAGACGAGGGAGAGTTGTAACCTTCGGTCAGGCGGTGGAGTCACCGGAGTTGTTCGGCGACCTCATCTCTTCTCTCTCTCTCTCTCTCTCTCTCTCTTCGTTGGTCTAGGTTTCAGAACACGATGAAAACAAAAATGGGATGAAAAGGATAAACGAAAGGGGGATTTGGAGGGGTAAAATCGTCTCAAAACCCCCCGGATTTGCAAACGACGGGGTCTGAGCTCCCCTTCACAAATCCACCTTCAGCTAGACATGGAGCCACTAAAGTATTTATCTCCCCCTTCCAAAAAAATTGAACCAAACACCGGATTTGAAAGAGACCCGGATTACAAATCAGGGGGACTCACATATCCCCTTCATCTCTTGCATCCAAACAGCCCGTAAGATTAGTTTGGGAGGTTTTCTTGTTAGCTTGGGACCTTTTTTTTTTGTTTTGATCCGCGTTGACTTGGGACTTGAAGCGGAAGAAATCAATTTGGCAAAGAATTATATATTTGAAGGGGGATTGATTTCCACACTCCTCTTTTAGTCATTCACACTCTTTTTTTGTCTTTATTCACTTGAATTTTCTATCTTGCCCTTTATTCAATACGTTTTTTCACACATGCAAGGACGATATTGTAAATTTATGAGGATAAAAAAATATGTATGAATGATTAAAAGGAGAGTGTGAGAATCAAACGTAATCGCCTAAAGCTCCCAATTTTCGTTTGCAAAGTATTCGTGATCGTCTATATGTACCAGAGTAATGATTCTAAAACCACACCCACACTCGCACAAGAGGTGAGTTTGAGTGTGGGTGTATAAACGAACTTGTTCAATATTACTCTTCTGCGCAGTTTCAGTTGTCATGTAGTAAACCGGCAGTACGAGCGGATAAAAAGGTGAGAGATTAACGGCCATAGTGCTCCCGCGCTCTTATCACTAAAAAAAGAGAGAAGTGGTGGATACAGGAGAGAGAAAGTAGAGAGAGAGAGAGAATGCGAAGCCTATCGCTCTCTTCGCAGAGCGTGTTGCTGAGGACTCATTCACTGCCTCCTCCTTCATCTTCTTCTTCTTCACGTCCCAAACCTCTCAAATCGCAGGATTTTTATCGATTTCCGAAGCTCTCTCGTCCCAATCCGAGCCTCTTTCTCTCAAGGTTACTTCGAATTCTAAACTTCCCTAATTTCCCCTTCCTCTGATTGATTTGTATATTGGTACTTTAAAATATAAGTAGAAGACTCCCTTAATTGTTGATTAATACCATAATTGTTTCGGCAAGATGTAAACAGTTTGTTCTCCCGTTCAATTTCAGGTACGCGAGGCAGCAATGCGTAAACCTATACAATGTGAGTTTCAATCTCTTTTTCGCGGCATACATTTTTCATTAATTGGCATGCCGCTGTTACGCTGTAACTTTAACGGAAATTGCAAGTGGAGTGGTAGATAAGTGGTACAAAGCAGTAGGCACCATGTACTCTCATGCGTTTGTAAAAATGCATGAGAGTACATGGGTTCAAACCTCACTAACTGTAATTTAAGTAAAAATGCTGACTTTTGCCTGGGAAAAAAAACTTTTACGGAAACCATCTCCGAATTCTTGATTTGTTGTGTTGACGTTGTCGGACCTTTTTTCTACCATCTCTCCTAAAACCAATTGGTGTTAAGGAGGGCTTCAATTAAGTCTTTTATGGCATTAGTGACATTGTGTAACCAAATCCATAGAGGCACTCCGGGCCCAATAGAATTTGGAGAAGTTGATAATTTTGCTCTGTTATTGTTGAGGTATGAATATAGGATGCAGTACTAACTACTAACCAACTGCACTATAATGATTTTTTTAGGGCTGCTGCAGGATTTTGGCTCAAGGTTGACAAATATGATAATCTAGGGCTGACAATATTATTGAAAAATCAATTTAGACTTACAATGGTTGATTTATGATTTCATCAATTTAGACTTAGTTCTCAAAAAGAAAAAAGAAAAAATTGATGTATGGCCTTCACTTATTTTCCAAAGTTCGGACAATAATTTCATAGCAACTCTATAATGGAACTTTATGTGCCCTGAAATCCGTATTGGAGCTTCTGCCTTCTAGATAATGAGGGGATATTACATGAAACAAGTGTTTATCGCTTTCCTCTCACAATGAGGTGGGATATACGCCCGTTTCGTAAAATACTTTGACATAGCTAATTGAAGTTTGTTAAATTTGCATCTCAATTTCAAGAGCTGATCAGTTATCAGCAATACCAATAAACCTTTCTGTAATGCTGAACTGGTGATTCGGCAAACCCTTGTTTTGTTTGTTAAAGTCTGATGATTCTAATGCAGGAGTTCATGTTCCTACATGGCAATGCATGCAAAGTAATTGAATTGACGACCAATGTAGACATTGTCGATGGTGTCTTGGACGAATTGCATTCAAAAAGGAAAACCAGAGGGAGGAATTTTGTACCTGGAGATGTCCCAGTTTCAGCACTCTATGGCTACCTAAAGTTTGTTCTGCTCTTTGGATTATTCACCCTTGAAGGCACTCAACAAGCGGTTGCTGGTTCAGATTTCACAAGTGGATTGCAATCAATGCCTTTTCTTGGGGACCTAGGCGATATTAGCACAGGTTTTGCTTCAGTTAGGAAAATCTCCCTTTAACATTCAACATTGTTACAATCTTAAAGAGCAATAAAACTTTCTTTTTAATACATGTCTGACCCTGGCATAAGCTGGAAATCAAAGGGGCTTCTTGGGGTGCATCTCTTGGTATCGATAGAGGTTTCGTCTGCTAGTCCTGTACCTCAGCTAAATTGAGATTCTAGGCTCACAGTGGGGCTTTTCAATCCTGTTAATTTAAGTAGTATATTGGCTTTACTTTAATGCCTATACCCATGGAATAATTACAAATATGATATCTGAGGAAACCTAGCAATCAGAGTATGTTTCTCTTCACACATGTTTTTCTTGTTCCTTTCTTTTATGGAAGCTAAGGTTGCATTTGAACATTATTGCTAAACGTAATACGAGTATACAATGAAGTGCAACAGCAACAAGAGCATCTACAAATTGGTTCCTCCAAAAATACGAATTGAAGCTTAGAAACCGTACTTCTTTGTCAAGGTCTATCCATAGTGGATACTTGCCAATATGGCGTGACATCAAAATGGAGGCTAGATTGTAAAAACTACAAAGTGCGCAATGTGAATCTGTGGTTCTTAAGTAGACAAGCAAACAAAAAATTCAATTTGGAGCTTCCACCAATTCTATGCGATCTCTTTCGCAGAGTATTTATAAGTTTTGCTGGGCAATTTGGTGTGCAGCATTCTTTCTCCTTCACCTGAAGGAATTCCATTTTGGTAGCATTTATTTTACAGCGTTCGTTATTTATCTGATACCCTGTCTAGGAAAGACACCCCTATTCAGCTTAACTATATGACTGCTTGTAAACTTCCACTCGCTAACTTTAAGAAGTCACTCTTTATGTTGCAGGCATTCTTGCTTATATTTTTCTCTGAACTAGGGGACAAAACCTTTTTTATTGCGGTAAGTGGGAACTTATCAACTGTTTCATGGACGTATCTATTCATAAATATTTCAAAATTATTCTTTCTCAATCAAAGCATATTATTGTGCATGTACCTATTATGGTTGTTAGTAGCAGTTTTATGTCTCGTATATTCTTCTAATTCATCATTTGTCTGCATGTTGTTATCAACTAGATTGAATTTTGGATGTTTAATGTCTTGGGCAGGCACTTCTAGCAGCTAGGAATCCTGGTGCCGTCGTTTTCGTGGGGACTTTTGGCGCACTTGCGTATGTTTTTCTGTTTTTATGCTCGGTGATTTGGGTGGCATTTGCATTTGAACCTGCTCGTACTGAAAATTTATATCACGTAATTCAGTTGCTTTCAGTCATTATTATTATTATAAACTACTTAATGATGAGGAGACATCTAACTGTCAATTTAGAAACATTTGGAGATTAATCTCCCGGGGAATAGCATATGAGGCAGTTATTTTAACCAGTGATGTTAGCAACAACATGGTCTCCCATACTGTTGGCTAAGTATGCTTTTCTAAAATTTAGTAATGTGTAGCAGTCCCAGTGTTGCGAACTGTAGTTTACATTTATTGCTTCTGTTGAGAGGATATGGTTGTTCATCTGATTATTCATCATGGGATATTTACATTGAACTTGTTAGATAAAACATTTCAAGAGCTGTTTTATACCATCGATAACTGGACTAATGATTGTGCATAAATGGTGAATAATATTACAGAACCACTAATAAATTAGAGATGTAACTATCTAACTAAGTTATTGACCTAACTGTGTCTATGTATAATTGGCAGGGCAATGACAATCATATCTGTTGTTCTCGGGCGGACATTTCATTACATCGATGATATCCTTCCATTCAGGTGCTTGATAGATTCTTTGTGAATGTTCGCCTAAGGTTCCTAAACCTGTCATTATATCTGTCCATTCTTATGGTAGGATTACTTGGCGACATCTAATTTGTCCTGCCCATCATACATCTTTTGCGTGAAAAAATGAAGCAATAGTGATTGCCATCTATCGAATTTTCTGTACCTGGAAAATAAGTACAGTGATTTTATGGAAAGAATAGGAAATGATAGCTTGGTTTTGTTCACTTTTTGGTTTTCTGGGAGGCAGCTTCCTAATAAGATACTTAGATGATTGTCTCATTACCCTGCATGTCTACGGTAATTACAGGCATTGCATCATTAAGCCATCCTTAGGTGTGTAGCGTCCCCTGGATATTTTATTGAGAAGATAGGCAGGCCATTCTTGCTCTCTAATGTAACTAGAAATTAACCAAGTCGATTAATAGAAAATTGTGCTAATATGTTTTTCTAACTGGCAGATTTGGTGACACTGATCTACCTGTTGATGATATTGCTGCTGTTGTCCTTCTGGTAACTGCTGCCTTCATGAACAAAGTACAACATACACACACATGGAAAGTGCAAGCATTATCTGGCATAAATTGATTGAAAACCAATCTACTTATTGTTATTAGCATCATAGATTTTGTAATTGCAGGTGTATTTTGGGGTTTCTACCTTGGTTGAGGCCAGCTCTGGTGATGGTCTTAAGGCAGAAGAAGAACAGAAGGAGGTGAATTGTTTCTGATAATTTGCATAACCAGTCATCTTAATCTTGACATTTTAGCACTTTCAAAACAATAACATAGATAGAAGGGTCTGCAACTGTAATACAGTTTTATATGCTAGATGACTTTATGGGAACTTTCTATATTGACCAATATACTTTCTTCTTTATTTTGACGCCATGTTTTTCCCTATCGTGAGACTAACTCAATCACTTAAATGTAAATCCAGTTATTATAGTAGATCGAGTGTTACTCTGTCCTTGTTAATAGGTGGCCCTTTCAACCGTGTCAAACAAAGTTTTTCGGGGCTTGGTAGTATAATTTTTTGGTTGGTTCATAATAAGTACGAATTGTTCCAGTTAAGGAAACTATAGTTTGAAGTATGCACATTTTTGTGCTATATAAATCATCAAAATACCTAATATACTAACTTGCGATATGCATTTAGGGTATCAAGTTACTTCGACAGTTGAGTAAATGGAGCCCATGATTTTCCTTTTTCTTAAATCTATATATAACGTAGCAGATAACTCTTAAACTCACTATATTAAGTCAATACATTTCAAGGTCGCTTCTGAAAGTTATTCTATTAACTATCCACCTGTTTTCCCTTTTCCGCAATGATATCTCATTGAACAGGCAGAGCTGGCTGTTTCAGAATTTTCAGGAAATGGAGCTGGGATTTTGGCCACTGCTAACACAGTCGTTAGCACTTTCCTGCTTGTTTTTGTTGCAGAATGGGGTGATAAATCATTTTTCTCTACAATAGGTGAGTGAATGTTTTATTTGATAGTGATTGTACTTGTGGCTGCTAAGAAACTGCATATGAGATTGTCCACAATTAATGGATGTAGCCCTCGTTGCATGCCTGAATATTGAAATTCATTGTGTTTGATGTCCATTCAGTTTGTTGCCAAATGCCTATTGAAGGCAGAACCTATCGCCTGTGGCAATACGGGAAAGAAATCCTTGGCTTGAGAAAACACTGATTATGAAGACTATGATATTGAAATAGACAAATACTTAGATTATCAGGAATAAAAGGTCCTATAATGTTATGAAGGAGTGAAGGACCACCTTTTATGGTGAAATGACAAGTAATGGATAGATCAATGCTTTTGTCCCTGTTGGATAGCTGCTTTGAATACCAGCTAAATTTGTCGGTCTGTCCCAGATGGATTTTGGCTGCCTCGAAATGCAACATTCAAACTTTATCAAAATTGGATCTGGGTTGTTTTATGTTTGGAAGAGAAATTCACTCATATTTATCAAAGCCGAAATGTTAATTTTTGTCATGATTAGATTGCACTGGGGTTGGTTAGAGGGTTCATTTGCTATCCACCTAAGTAAAGAATGATTTACTATTGTCAATTTGTTTATTCCTTTTTGTTCTTGTGCTTTAACCTCTGTTTTCTGATATGAACATCTATATCTCCCTGATGGAGTGTTCTATCTCCCTGCTGGAGTGTTCTGGTTATGTTCTATGCTAACATGAATATTCTTCTTATTCAGCACTTGCTGCTGCCTCTTCACCTCTTGGAGTCATTGGAGGAGCATTAGCTGGTCATGGAGTTGCAACTTTGGTAATTTCTTAACTTCAAGAAAAATTGGGGTTGTCTCCCTAACGACAAATTACTACATCAGTAACAACAGTAAGCTCCTTCCATAAATAGAACGCAGGCAGATTTTTTTTCAGCTGACAAAGTCATACGGAAACTTGCAGAATTACTCAATTTTGGAGCAGTACTTTGCATTTTGAAAGCTATTGTAATATTGAAAGATATACAAACGATATGTTCAACTTCAGTGAAATCATAAGTAAATGAGAGGATTTTGCTTTTTGGCAGGGTTTTTATTGGCCTATTAATTGAATGGACAGTATAACTGTATGAATGATGAAACATTAGTTTATTTTTTCTTTGTTTTTTTGTTCTAGCATGCTGATGTTAGATTGATTGAGCTGATGCATTAACAATTGCTTCATGCAGCTGGCAGTGTTGGGGGGTTCTTTACTGGGTACATTCTTATCTGAGAAGGTGAGAGGTTTGCCCGGACTTGTTAAACTGTTACCAATTCTATAGTCTTCTATTGTTACTTGTTCATAGCAATCGGCAAATCAGGTAGCATGTGAAACAAACTGGCTTCCGTTTGGTACAAATATTACATTCCAACATAACAAATTAGACGTAATGTACGTACTTAATTATTAGTGTAATGTACATGATTGATTGCTTCAAATGGACAAACGTAGGCTCCAATCTGATGACGTTATTGGGGGGTCAAACATCATCTGTGTTTACCACATTGGTTATGGCTTTGCCTCTTGCTTATGCTTGGTTATCTCCAGATTCTTGTCAAATCTTAACTTCATTTAGGAATTTCAACTCAAGATTACATCAGAAGATATTTGATATGTTTAAAATCACCTGCCTGGAATAGTTTCTGTAGGAAATAAAGTTCAACTACCTGCTACATAGAATCTAATCAAGGGTATTGATTTGCGCTTTTATATTTATCATGTTCAAAAGTAAAAGCAATGAAAATATTAAGAAATCTGTCATTGTCACGTTGTGCATACAGAATCTCATTTCTGAGCTGTTAGTCTCTAATCTCTATGCATTCTCCTCTGCTGCCACAAATCCCATACGGTTGAACTGCTCAAAATCTCCTAAAGGCAGTCTTGCGATTCGATCTTTTCTTCGTCATTTCCTTTTTCAGTTAAAAATTGTTCTATTGTTGCTTGTACAGGTAGTTGCCTATATTGGGGGAACTCTTTTTCTCGTCTTTGCGGCAGTAACATTGATCGAGATAGTAACTTAAGTTTTAAGGGCATCCACAATTGTTCTTGTTGATCTTCACAAATTCCTGGCATTTGTAGATTCAGTTGAACTGATTTTATTTCCTTGGACCAAATGGGATTTGAGAAATTCATATGAAATTTGGTTTTCAATTTTTGACCTACTATGAATGATTTGAGTCATATTCTTTACACAATTGTGTCTCTTGATTCGTAACTCACGGCCAGCCAGAGATACTATTAAATTATTTTTTTATTGTCTAGAACGTAAAACCTAACCCAGTAATGGTAAATTCTCTGATAATCTAAGAGAATAAAAAAAAAAGGAATAATTTGGCGACCAAAACATTGAAAAATGGGTAGTGCATACCTTGCTAGTTGCTAGTAATAAATAAATTTTTGGTGTAAACTATACATAGCCCTGGTTTTTTTTTTTTTTTTGTTAAGTTTACAAAAGGTTTTTTTGGTTTGGCCGGTTGCCCCATGGTGGGGGTTTGTCCAAGTCAGGAGGCTTGCAGGGCTTACCCCGGGCCGGCTCTATTGAGTGTTAATTCAGAATTAGACGGGTGCGCCCCTATATATATAGTAGTATCCACATAGAAAATAGTAGTACGCATACATCTCGTTTCCCCCTCTCTTTCCGCCACTTTCTTGTTTGTGCTGGCGCTCTAAAAGAGCGCTCTCTCTCTCTCTCCCCAACCAAATCCAAGGTAATCTTTAGACTTCAAATATCGATTCAAAACTCTGAAAATCGTGTTTTTCATCATATTTATAGATTCCTTCTACACCTTCTCATAATTCAATTTTCAAATGGTGACATTTGTTGTTTGGAAAGATGGAAAATTAACTCCAGATAGAGTACCTTTTGTGTTGATCAGTTCCTAAGAAAGTTGTGAAACCCACCACTTCAACTTCACCATTGAAAAATACTTTCGTGTAAAATGGATATTTTGTAAATAAAAAGAACGGATTTTTCTGAAAACTGAATAGAGCTGTTGTTGCAAATCAACTTCTTGTAACTTTGTTAATGTTCATTTATGAAGAGAGTACGTTGAGGAACCATCACTTCAACTTAGCCAGTAAAAAATACTTTCCTAAAAAATAGATTCTGTGAAAAGAAGAGATTTTCTTGAATTGGATAAGTATGATCACTTCACTTCTGAGAATGAAATGAATGAATCATTTTAATTTCTTTCCGCAGCCAGTAAAAAATAGAAAAACTAGCTAATTAATTATCTTTCTGTACCCCTAGAACGTACGGTGAAATCTCTCCTTGAGCTTGTTCTTTCCATCTGATTGGATATACTATTTGTTACAGGAAGTCAACTTCTATACACATCACCTTGAAGAATCTTTGTGGCTCATTTTTATGAGTTTTTTGTGGCTTAATTTATGAGTTTTTGTGGCTTACTTTATGAAAGTGTGTACTGTACACCCTTACGAATTTTGTGGCTTACTTTTATGGCTTTTTGTGGCCCCATATATGAGATTTTGTGATTGTTTATATATGTATTTTGTGGTTACATTTATGAATTTTGTGGCTTACTTTTACGAATTTTATGGTAAAAAAGACGGCTAAAAGTTAAACAAAGACGGCTCTAGGTTATGAATTTTGTGGCTTAATTTTACGAATTTTTTGGTCCACTTTTACTTTTATGACTTATTCTTATGAAATTTTGTGGTTATTTATGAGATTTTGTGGCTCAAAATACGAAGGGCAAATTCAAGAAAAAGTAGACAAATCCAAGAAAAAGTAGTGTTTAAAATTGTTAAATTTGCAGGCCGGTTACTGGGTTAATTTCGATTAAGGGTTCAGTTTTTCATTTAGGTCTATTTTGCGAGGTTAGATCTCTTCTGTCCCGGTAATCCTTGTACCTCTGTGCCGAGGATTTTCGGCACATAAAGAACCTGCCTTCTATTTTGCTGGTTATCTGGGCTCTCGATTACAAAAAGTGGTTGTTAATTTCCTTTCGGTTTCCTTTTTCTTCATCCAAAAGCCATTTTGTAAGTGGTTTCTGTGCTTAATTCTTGTGCATATCAAATTTAAAAGTTCAATTTTCTTTCTCATTTTCCATGTATTTCATTTAGTAATGGATTACAAAAAGTGGTTGTTAATACGCATCTAATTGCAAATCTGAAAAGTAAATTAAGAAAAATAGGATTGAATATTGCATCGATCATTCACTTTTATCCAACGAATGCTTCTCATAAGTTAAGCCCTTCTCTCGTGTTACAGTCCACAGCCAACTTTTGAGACCCTTTTTCACTTCTATGGAAAATTCGTTTACGAGGTGGTGGGCTTTGTCCAGAGCTCGGACAGCGACCATGATGGGACCCAATTTTGTGTTGCACGGTGGTGATCGACGATGCGAATATCTTGGATGCGGGCGTGCAGCTAGAGGTGAAACTGGGTTGTGCGTTCGGCATGGTGGCGGCAAGAGATGTCAGAAAGAGAATTGCACAAAGAGCGCAGAAGGGCTCTCAGGTCTTTGCATATTGCATGGAGGTGGCCGGAGGTGCCAGCATCTGGAATGCGCCAAAGGGGCTCAAGGTAGCACAATGTTCTGCAAAACGCACGGTGGTGGCAAAAGGTGCGAGTTTGAAGGAGGGTGCACCAAGGGTGCAGAAGGGAGCACACCTTTCTGCAAGGGGCATGGTGGAGGGAAAAGGTGTTCATTCGAAGGTGGTGGGGTTTGTCCGAAGAGTGTGCATGGTGGGACTCAATTCTGTGTTGCACACGGGGGTGGTAAGAGGTGTGCTATTCCGGAGTGTACAAAGAGCGCACGTGGGCGTACCGACTTTTGTGTCCGTCACGGTGGGGGAAGGATGGACCCATGCATCCATGGTCCATGAGAAAGATGGAAGAGGTCGTCACTGCGATGAAAGGTATCAATTGAAGAAAAGTAAACTTGAGTCCGCGGCTAGCTAGCCCTTGAAAAACACCTGGTGAACTGTTTAAGATTAGGCTTGAAGACTTCGACCTTCCGTAACATGTTTTGTGATTTGCTCAATAAATGGGAGTTCATCTCATGTTTGATTTCTCCTCTTGTTCTTCATATATATATATATAATAGGCTTGTAATGTGATTGTAAGTTGTCAATCCTCCTCTGTTTGCTTGGGAAATACAATATCTATCTGAGTGTGATACAAATTGTGAGTTTGTGAAATACAAAATCTGAGTAAACTGTCAATAATCCTCCTCTGTATGCTTAATTTATGAAAAGAACAAAGACATCAAATTTAAGGAAACAAAATTTGTTAATTTCTGTAAGTAGACGCCGTTGTTAATTAGATAGGTTTAGAGGTGTCAACTGTACTGGGTCAACACCGGCAAGAAACGTTTAAAGGTCACCATGGCGCGACAAATACAAGATATTAGTTGGAACGGCATGAAACGAAAACATAGTGTGTTAGTGAACTGGGTTGAGCCATCGATCGTTTCAAGGCCACACAACATGAGCACAATTAATAAAGCATGTACAAAAGGCACGATAACATGCTCAACACTAGCATAACATGGGCATGCCACAGTACTATTGGTTTTTACTTTTTTTTAGGATTTCGGGGTTACGCCTTATAAAAAGGGTTATAACCTATGTTTTATTATCGGATCCAAAAAAAAAAAACCTATGTTTTATTATGTAACTTTTCATCAATAATATTCAGAGTTTACTCTATTCTTCTTGTGGATTCAAGAATTGTTCGTGTGACTACGAGTACCTATCTCGTTTGGAATAGTAAGCTAACTATTCTCTTGTGAATTTCACTGCGTCAATATCTCAAACATTTAATTTAATAGTACGCTAACTATTCTTTCGTGAATTCCACTGAGCAAATTTATTATACGAGATGCATATATGTGTTTGTGCGCTCGCATATATCTACCACTAGATTAATTACTAATCAAGCTACTACAAGCTATTCAAAGTCTTAACACAATAGGGTATGTTTGGTTGGATGGAATAGTCATTCTAATGACTTACTTATTCCAATGTTTGGTTCACCATTAAATAATGGAATGATGATTCTAAATGGAATCACTATTCACCTTAGTAAAGAAATTGTCATTCCATCCAAAAAAACTAAGGAATTGTTATTCCATTTCTTTGTCACACCAAAATCACTAGTGCCACTCCAACATTCACTATTGTCACACCAGAAATTACTATTGTCACTCCAAAAATTACTATTGCCACACTATTCCACTGGAGATGAGAATGACTATTCCTAAGTACAACCAAACATGAGAATGAGAATGATTATTCCATTCTCAATTCCTCCAATTCTATTTCATTCTTAATTCCATTTCATCCAATCAAACGCACCCTAAACTTAATTATGTATCCAGCCGGTTTGTGATCTCATCATGTTTTAAAGCTCCTATTAGAGGGAGGAGAGAGAAACTAAAAGCGCGCGCTCTCTCTCTCTCTCTCCTTCCAACCAAATCTAAGGTACGTAATCTTCAAATATCGATTCAAAACTCTGAAAATTGTGTTGTTCTTCACATTATAGATTTGCTTTATGCCAATCCTTTGCTTGATGCACTCTGTTCCTTGTACGCCTTTTCAGAAATATTCAATTTTCAACCACATGTATTTGTTGTGTTTCCTCTTCTCTGTTCAGCCTTCTTGTAATTTGGTTGGATTTCGCGGGGAGTACGTTTTCTATAATATTGATAGATAAAGCTCTGAATAAGAATTTCGAGTATTTTTTGAAATTAGATAAATATGATGATCTTCTAGCTAATATTGGATCAGCTACATATCCTCTGAAAATGAAATGAATACAGATGGATTTTTATTTGCTTTTGCAACTGAAGACCAGAAGAACTTAATGAAAGGTTTTTTACTTGGATTTGTAAACAACCAAACGGTGACGTTTGTTGTTCGGAAAGGATGGGAAAATTAACTCTCGATTGCATAGCTAGAAAAATGAGAGGGGGATGTCAAAAAAAATATACGTAACAAAAGCAAATGAAAAGAACAAAGACATCAAATTTAAGGGAACAAGCAATTTGTTAAAAACATCGATCTTTTACTTTCTCTTCTCTCTTCCTCTTCTACCAAATATTGGGAGAATTTTTTTTAAAGTTTTCCCTAGCTAGCTTCCTCTCTCTTCTTTTTCACAAATTCCAAATTAAACACACTATTAAGAGCAGCTTCTGAGATCTTAACTTTTTAAAATGTTGTTGATATAATACTATTTGTCAAAATTAATTAAGGAGGAAAGAAATGGCCAATTAATATTGTCGATATAAATTAACTCTGGCTTATAGATTGACGTACACCATAACGGAAAACAAAGGATTTTGCAATGCATATATATATATCTCAGACACTTTATTGTACGAGATGTATATATGTGTTTGCGTGCTCGCGCCTATCATTAATGGATCACCAATCAACTTGCAAGACCTGTACTGAAATTATGTACGTTCTCTCCCTCAACAAGTTTATGGAAGTAGCTATTCAAAGTCTAACACACAATTATAAGCTTAATTATGTATCCGGCCGGCCGGTTTGTGATCTCATCATGTTAATTTTAAGCTCCTATTAGAGAGAGAGAGAGAGAGAGAGAGAGAGAGAGAGAGAGAGAGAGAGAGAGAGAGAGAGAGAGAGAGAGAGAGAGA
>JAOTQK010000012.1:23416799-23450407 GCA_025642025.1 Rhododendron ferrugineum | reverse complement strand
ATGCCTTATGTGAAATCCGAGGACCAATTAGCTGATGTGTTTACTAAAGGTCTTAGTAGTAAGGTGTTTCACCATATCCTCTCCAAGTTGGGCATGATTAATATCTATGCACCAACTTGAGGGGGAGTGTTAGATTGTAGTAGCAAGCATGTAATGAGACATGTCCCAGTTGGTTAGATTGTATTAGCTAAGGTGCTATTTGTTATATTCTTTGTTCATAAGGGTACTTTAGTCATTTGTATTGTAGGGTTGTATATATACTCCTTTTCTCTATTAATAAAACAAGGAGAGTGATATTTACGCTCAATCCACTCTCTCTCTAAATCTGTTCAATTTTCTTGTTTGTTTTTTTGTTCAAGCATGCTGATGTTAGATTGATTGAGCTGATCTGCTGATGCATTAACGATTGCTTCATGCAGCTGGCTGTGCTGGGGGCTTCTTTACTAGGGACATTCTTATCTGAGAAGGCAAGAGATTTGCCCGGACTTGTTAAAGTCTTATCTGATCCAAAGTCTTGTTATGTGTTCCAAGCAATATGCAAATTAGGTAGCACGTGAAACAAACCGGCTTCTGTTTTGGTACGAATATTACATTCCAACCTAAAAAATTAGACGTGTTATTGTCTCACTTAGTTATTAACGTAATATGCATGCTCGATCGCTCCAAATGGCCAGAAACTTAGACCTCAATCTGAGGTCATTATTGGGAGGTCAAATATCATCCGTGCTTCCCACATTGGTTATGACTTTTCGTCTTACTTATGGTTGGTTATCGCGGATTCTTGTCAAATCTGGTACGAATATTACATTCCAACCTAAAAAATTAGATGTGTTATTGTCTCACTTAGTTATTAACATAATATGCATGCTCGATCGCTCCAAATGGCCAAAAACTTAGACCGCAATCTGAGGTCATTATTGGGAGGTCAAATATCATCCGTGCTTCCCACATTGGTTATGACTTTTCGTCTTACTTATGGTTGGTTATCGCGGATTCTTGTCAAATCTGGTACGAATATTACATTCCAACCTAAGAAATTAGATGTGTTATTGTCTCACTTAGTTATTAACATAATATGCATGCTCGATCGCTCCAAATGTCCAGAAACTTATACCTCAATCTGAGGTCATTATTAGGAGGTCAAATATCATCCGTGCTTCCCACATTGGTTATGACTTTTCGTCTTACTTATGGTTGGCTATCGCGGATTCTTGTCAAATCTTGTTGTATGTTTCACCCTCATAACTTCATTTAGGAATTTCTTTAACTCAAGATTACGCAACATGATAGTGAATATGTTTGAAAATCACCTGCCTGAATTAGTTTATGTATAGGAAATAAAGTTCAACTACCTGCTACAGAGAATCCGGTCAAGGTTATCGATATCTTTTGCGATTTTATTATATCCATCGTGTTCAAAAGTAAAGCCAATGAAAACATACGCAAAATCCATGGTTGCGCGTACAGAATCTCTTTCCTGAGCTGTTAGCCTCCATGCCCTATCCCTTTATCTTCTGCTGCCACAAAATCCCATAAAGTTGAACTGCTCAAAATCACCCGAAAGGCAGTATCGCGATTCGATCTTTTCTTCGTCATTTCTTTTGCCCTTTTTCACTAAAAAAACTGTTCTATTGTTGCTTGCACAGGTAGTTGCCTATATTGGGGGAACTCTTTTTCTCAGTCTTCGCCGCGGTAACATTGGTCGAGACAGTAACTTAAGTTTAAGGGCATCCACAATTGTTCTTGTTGATCTTTGACCCTTGCAGGCATTTGTAGGTTCAGTTGAACTGATTTTATTTCCTTGGACCCAATGGAATGTGAAAATCTTATATGATATGCAAGTTTTCTGGATAAGAATAAATCTCTTTCAACATTCAGATGGAATTGTACTGGTATATATTGAACTATTAGGTACTGTATTTGATTTCTGAAAACCAATCTCTCCATGAAGATGTGGTTCATACCACATCTGGTTGTACTCCTTGACTTTCAAGGGGGAGTTCGGAGTTCGAATTTATGGAGAGATATCGAACCTCTTTTAGTAGTTAACTTATTTTCCGCTTACCCCCAACTCATATATACAATATTGAAAAAGAGAAGAGAAGATAAAAAGAAAAAAAAAACATAGCCTCCATGAATTTAGTCCAAAGGAATGGCCTGGTAATCAAGATTTGAGATTTAGAAGTTTGCTTTCTCTTTTGGGGTTGGTCTATATAGAGCTTTGTTCTCTAAATGGCGCTCCCGCTAGTAGACAGGGGAATCGGCTCTCCAGTATTATTAGTCGATGTGCGCGTGAGCTGGCTCGGACACTTTTAATAAAATTAAAAGAAAAAATTCTCCTTTTTCTTATGTGGTAAATTTCTACAGACGTGGCACAGCACGGCCCATACCTCACCACCTTTTTGCAGAGATCTTTCTCTCTCTGATCTGCATTTCCCTTTTTCCTCCATTGGCCATAGCAAACCCCACAAACTCTTCCTGTATTCTTTTATCTAATCTTTTCGAATCCGTACGATGATTCTCTGTCCAAGTGTCCAATTATGTTCCATTCTCTTTCTTCCTTCTTACCATTACATGTTTGAATAACACCAATGGAAAAAATAATCACCTCATAAAATATTAACCCATAGGGTGGCCCAGTGGTCAAGCTGAGACAGTGGGAAGCTGTCAAGCACCTCCTGTCAAGCGTAGTGTCGAGCGACATTCGGCCGTTCATCTCGGTACAGACAGTTCGAATTGAATCTGACCACATATAGATCTGAATCGTTTATTGCTCGATCAAGATGCAAACCGCAATTTCTAAGTTGAACGACCGGATCAGCTGCTCAGCACCGCTGTCAAGTACCCCCGCCTGGGGGCATCTCCCAATCCAGTCGGGTCAACATAGAGGTTTTGCTCGCTCTTGAAGTCTCAAGTTCAAAATCTTTCAGGAGCTATCAACTCTTTTGGGGTCGGATTTCGCTAGTAAACTGTGGGATTGGTCCCCGGAATTAATCGAGGTACTAGCGCGGACATCTGAGTTTTAAGAAAAATATATTCAGCACAAATTTGAATGAGCAAAGCAAGACTCTTATTGAAGTGGGCAAATGGAGTTATTTTATGTGGATGCTGTCATAATGAATCCTAACCCATGTCATGTAATTAGGTTACGTATCTAAGGCAAAGCCTACAAGATCTTCTAGACTTTCGATCCTCAAGAATTTGTTAAATTAATTTAGAGGCCCCACATATTATATATCACTCTATGTTAAGTATACAAACATGGAAAAATTGAGTTTTTTTTTTCCAGATTAAGCATTCTGAAGTGTTGGGTCATTTTTGCGTAAAGGCTTTTTTTTTTTTTTTGGTACATCGGAAATTCGCGTAAAACTTTTTGTCCCTTCATTAATGTTCTTCAATTCGAAAGCGCAAACAAATATTCAGGTTATTAAATTCTAAGGGCCATATCTTTGAGGTTTGTCACAGACTCTAAAATGTCAGAAATGGCCCAACATATAAAGGTAGGATTTTAGTAAGTTGTGGAGGGATAAAGTCTCATACTAGTCTCATTTTTGTCACTTATAAATTGAAATTTTAATCTTACGATGAATATACAAATTGTCATTTGAAATTCTATTAAGTAATTTTTTGTTCATCTGTTACTTTGTCAACTTTAAATAAGTAAAAAGGCTACAAATTAAGACTTAAGATTATTCACTTTTTTAGCTCAAATGAGTAGAAAAAATTAACTCAATAAATGATTATCTGCGATTGCTACTAAACACTATGTACTACTAGTTCACTATTAATTAAATCAATCAATAAGCGCTAACATACAATATCAGTAGCCAAGGGACTTTTGACGCAACGACATGATCACAAGTGCAGTTAGTGTCAGGAAAAAAAGGAGATTAGGAGTTCAAACTCTTCTTTTCATGTGCTAATCTGACTTTTGCCGATAAAAAAAGAAAAAAAAACCTTCTACGTCATTTCATAGGTCAGCAATGATAAGTACTATCAAGAGAAGTAATGGTGGGATTCGTCATCCCAGGTGTAATTGTAGTTTTCTATGTAGAGAAATTGAAAATCTCTGGTAAGAAGTGATCAAGATTTGGAAATTGGATGCCATGGAATATTGCAGATCGAATTGGAATATACTACGAAATATACACCCACACATGTATAAATAAACTTGACTATTTACATATATATTGTCATATCCAGAATGATGAGACAGGGCAAATATATACTTACGTACTTCGATAGTGCTGGAAATATTGTTGATTTTAATATTAATAGATGACGCATAACAAAGACCGTGTCTATATAAACAACCAATGATTTTACTGAAGGTGATGTACATGACATTTTTTACTGTGTTAGGGCCTTTAGAGGTGATGTCAGATAATATGGTGACCGATACTAAGCACGTATGAAAATTAAAGCACTCACCCGACGGCCTACACTAATTAATATCTTGAAGAATGGCCACTTACCTATCCATTATCATACGTACCTAGCATGAAATCCTATAGGATAATGCAAGTGCAATCAATAGTTGACTATTTCACAATATTTGGCATTTCAAATATTGTGTCAACTTGTTTAGAACCTTTGTTATGTATTTCCTCAATCGTATAATTAAGCGTCTCACTAAATTCCAGCATACATTTAGTGTATAAAATTTGAGAATAAGAAACGAGACATGCCCTAGAGTAAACATATATACGTAACTAGACGGTCCGATCGAAATGAATTCTTGTTTGTTTTGACTAAAGAGTTACGGATTACTTGAAAAATTCTAATTCAAATAGACTAATCCAGTATGTTTTTCACATTCATAGGAGTGCGTCCATGTTTATACTTTACGAATACGATATCTCTCTTATTTCGTCCGTTAACTTTCTCTCCATAATATTGGTGGAATTACAATTATTGGTTCATGAATATATTATTAACATGTTTGCTTCTTCTTTTTTTATATATTACGTTACTCACAGAGAAATACTGCTACAAAAATTCACTGATAGAACTATTTGATTCTAAAAGATATTTCAAGATCTATTCTAAAAAATAAATACTTCCAAGTCTTTATCGATGTCAGTTTAATTTTCTTGGCTTACCTGTGGAGACTTCTATAAAATTATGCTTTATAAACTTTGTAACTAGTCACGAAAGCCAAATTCAGTGTTATCACGCCACCGTTGTTTGTGGAAATAAGTTTCTAGTACTACCGACTACATTTAATTTTCTCCGGCTACATTTAATTTTCTGGATCCACAACGGATGACGAGAGAGAGGGAGGGAGGGAACTACAAGCATCATGGGGCCTTATGGAAAAAAACCCAAAAAAGGATATGCCATTTAGCAACCATGAATAAAGAATAGGGCAAGATCCAAATCTTCTTCTTTATTTTTTTTTCCCAAATATTTGTTTGGTCAAAAAAGGGTGTGAATGATCTAGCTCTTAACATTATCTTTCAAACCACCTTTTCAATTGGGCGGTGACCATATGGTCTACAGTTATTCTCTTGCTTGCTTAGTTGTCAACATTGGATGGTTGAGAGATGAAACAAAGGTACGATTATTAATAGAATCAGTTCCTTGACTTTTTTTTATATCATAATAAGATCTTTGACCTTTGACAGATTTTTAAAAAGAGAACAAAAGAGAAAATCTTTCTTGTGCCCTTGTTAGCACCATTGGTTTTTGTTGGGCTTTACTTTTTTTCTTTTTCTTCTCTGTCTGGGTAAAAGATTATTGGTCTTTTTGGGTTGGGGTTGATTTATCAATACCCCTTTTTCCTAAAATAATTCATGGGTCATGTGTCTTTCGATTAAAGAATTTGAGATTCCATTGGTATCTCCATCATGTACCAAACTGAGTCTTAAGTCTCAATCAATTGGAGTCGGCTCCATAAATCTGTATTTTCTATTGAGCTCTGTCGAGGATATCGTGTATCGTAATTAATGTCCAGTAAGTCTAGATCCATGTGCACTACTGTTTCTAAAGTCAATTATGGTTTACCTCTTCCTTTAGTGCTATCATCTACCGTAACCATATTAGGTAGTGCTATGTAAAGTTTGTTTCATATTAACTACAACCTAAACTCATAAAGTGTAGGCTTTGTTGAGTACTATTGTTTTTGTATACCTCATTTTTTTTTAAAACTTGAATGAATATGTTTATCTTATAGTATTTGACAAGAATCAGTTTTCCTGACCTGCGAATTAGGGCGGGCAGCAGCAAGGGCGAAGAGAGGAAGACCAAAATGGGGTCAAATGACCCCTATTGAAATTGAAAAAACTACATATAGCTATCGGTTTAGATAGATTTTGACAGTTTAAAAAAAAAAAAGATTTTGACACATTTTACCTCAAATATATCAAAAAAAATACGATTAATAGTTCTATTCAAATCTTTTTTTTGTCGTATGTTATTGTCAAACTCGATCAAATTCTTAATGGCCCCTACATAGAAATCCTTGCTTCATCTCTGGGCATCGTGGCGTGTCGTGTTATCTTGGGTTAGTGTTAGGCTTCTCTCAATCCTAATCCGACCCATATATTTTGAGTGTTTATCGAGCCGTTTCATTCTCAGTTCGTGTCTGATCCGTAGCGTCATGTCTTGTTACCGTGTCATGATCAAAAAAGCATTTATCGACAGTTGAAGTATTAAACGCATGGAGATACTAATTTTTTCTCAAGAATTAAATTTCATCAAACTAGTCCCTATAGGATATGAATATGAAGTCTTCATAAAGGTTTAATACCAGAATTTTCTCTTATAAGGCTTTTTGAAATAGCAGTTCAAATGATCACATTTACCTCAGATATGAAGCAACATGGTACTATATTAATCTCAAATTTCTAATTTCACGTAAATTTTATTTAATTGAAAGGAGTCCTAAGTCAAATCAAGTATAGTCCTTCAACCTGTATTCAGAATATCCTTAAAAATCTTGAGAAATTCAATTTTTTTTTAGAAAATTCTTGATTCGTGTTGAGCGATATCCAATTACCACATATCTACTATGATCAATATTCTCGATGAGTTTAAAAAAAAAAAATTGGTATGATTATTAAAGTACGCTCATAAAGGGTCCATGATAATGTCAACATCAGTAGATCCTATGAAAACACATAATGAACTTCACGTGCAATCCCGTGCACATTCATTGGGTCGTATTTGTAGGGCAATTACCACATATCTACTATGATCAATATTCTCGATGAGTTTTTAAAAAAAAAATGGTATGATTATTAAAGTGCGCTCATAAAGGGTCCATGATAATATCAACATATATGAGTAGATCCTATGAAATCACGTGCAATCCCGTCCACATTCATTGACTCGTATTTGGTAGGGGGATTAATTGCTTGAAGGTTAGAACGGTTGATCCTAGATGCTAATGTCTCATTGGCTCGTATTTGGTAGGGGGATTAATTGCTTGAAGGTTAGAACGGTTGATCCTAGATGCTAATTAATGTGTTAAGTTTTGTTTATTTAATAATGAAATAGAGATGATTGGAGATGCGAAATGAGGTTACATGGTTTCGTTAATTAGTGTATTTTTTACTATGAGAGAAAATCAATCTTGATAATTATGAGATAATGATAGTGGAGATAATTAGAGTTTCTTGATTCTAATGAAAAGCAGATGAATGGTTTTTAAATTACTTCGACAACCACTGCCTAGTGCAGTTGGTATGTCATCTCTCCCATAAGGGGGAGGTCTTGGGTTCGACTCCTGCTGGAGCAACACCCTTGGGGTCCCAAGCTATGGATAGCTTCTGGACTCCGTACTAACTCTAACACCCCCCACTAACCTCCGCTGATGTATGACGACTGGAAAAAAAAAATTACTTCTATATATTGTATAAGGCTTATTCATATTCATGATGTATGTTGTTTGTTGTAGTACTTTAAATTACTTATATAGCCCCTACTATTGGTAGATGTTTTTCGACATTTTCTTGGGAGAAAGTATTTAATCTGATTTTGACATTAACAAAAAAAGCTAAAAGTAACAATTCAAAGGATCAAATTAAACAATCCGAAAGAAAACTTGTAAGCTGGTCCAGTTGGTTAGGTGTTTGGCTAAGTTCATCTAAGGTCAAGGGTTCAACTCTCGCTTTAAGATTTTCATCGAGTGGTGACAATAATTTATAATGTGCTAATAATTAACAGTTCTACGCAAATTAATATAAACTCTAACTTGTCGAGATATATTATAAGCAGAAGGAAAATGTACATCCGAATTGTTGAATTCAAATTTGACACTCTCTTTTGCCTTTTTGTTGCTGGAGAAGGGTTCAATCAATTTTCAAAGGTCCTTATTATAGTTATATATATGTTATGTTTTTTCCTTTTTAGTCTCAAAAATAGAATTTTCTCTTATTAAGTATTATATGTATTAATGTTAGGAAAATGATATTGGCACTCCAAAAATTGATACAGGCACTCCAAAAAACAAAGAAAGTAGCTTTGGAATTACATTGATTTTGGAGTGCCTACATCAATTTTTGGAGTGCTAATATCATTTTCCTAATGTTATATGTAATTATATGTAATAAGACGGGAGATTTACTTTGAGAGTGCATTGAAAACAACAAAGTCAAAAATGGCATACAACCGACCCTTAATTAGAAGGCCTAAAGAGGGTTGGTTTTATACATTTAACTCTTTTTCCCCACATGATTATAAATTCACAAGTTAAAATAACGTTTCTATTGATTTATGTCAGAATTTTTTATTTCTAATAATATAATTTTTTTCACCTAAATCTATAAATATACTTTCACCCACTTACTTTAGAAATAACGGTTGAATCGGGGTGATTCACGATTTGTGAAACGACCATTTCGATTCACGATTGGACAACTACGATCGCAAAAACCTCAAAAATTGGCATAATCCACGTAAAATATTGAGCTGAAATAACTACGTGTAAACCTATATATGCTGAACTCATCATTCTCAAAAAGATTGGTATATTCCATGCTAAATGCTGGGACAACTGCGATCGCAAAAACCTCAAAAATTGGCATATTCCACATAAAATATTGAGCTGAAATAATTACGCGTAAGCCTATATATGCTGAACTCATCATTCTCAAAAAGATTGGCATATTCCATGCTAAATGCTGAGCTAAAATAGTAGTTAAAAATTCAGTACATATGACCTATAATGAATTTCTAGAAAGGAAAAAAAAATCGCGAGATTATTTTAATCATTCAGTAGAATAATGAATTACTCCTGTAACAACTTATTTTCCGCTGGATGATACTTCCTTCGTCCCACTCTGCTAGGGGTTTTTTCGAGAGTTCGTATCACTTTTAAATTGTTTATATTCTTTATAATTTCAAGAATTCTATATGGTTGTGAAATTAGCTCTACCAAATACTCCAATTTACTAAAATTAAATTTTTTTTTTGTAAGTAAATAGTTAAGTACTACTATTATTAGGACAATCAAGTTCGGTAAGAGAGAAAAAACAAAAGGAATAATAAAAGGACAAAAGGCGCGTGGGCCCGGGGCACCACGAACGGTGGCGAGCCGCGGCCGACTCCTGGATGTGGAAAAACAAGACGAAAGGAAAAGCGAAGAAGAAATTTAACTAATAATAATAAAATAAAGGAAAAGAAAAAATTGAGAGGCAATCTCGTCGTCGTCACGTCTGACGTGACGCGAATCTTGTCTGCTTCTAGCTAGGCGCTTCGAACTCGGTCGGATTCCGGTAAAATGACCCTTCCACCCGTCCAAGGGGCGGCTGGGAAACAAACATCACGTGTGATCAAAATTTTGTTTGAGCGACCAATCCCGTTTCATTTTGTTTGTCCATTTTCGTTACTCGTGACGTTTTTTGAACGCTTATATATGTCCCGACCTATAATATTTTTCATAATTTCGAAATTTTTTGGATTGCAGACCTAATCGAGAACTATCAAACAAGATTTATGTATTACGTATTCTTGAAGATTTATGTTGAAAGATATAAGCTATTGAAAACTGATATAAATATCAAAAAAGGACAAGGGAACCCTATTGTGCCACCCGCTCGTACCTGTTCAGAGCTTAAAAACATGATCCGAATAGTTTGTAGAGCTTGGTGTGTTAAATAGCTCTACAAAAAATCAGGTCCCTGTTGTGTAAGTGTCTGATTGACTTGATTTTTCACAGAGTTGTTAAATGCGTTGAGCTCCAAAAAGTGAACGGTTTGAATTATGTTTTCAGCTCGGGACGAAACCGGTATACCTGGCACTACAGTGTACTGTACCTTGCGGCAAAGCGAAGCAAGCCCCCGTGTCCTTTTACGGTTGTCTTCGGGGGCTTTTTTCGGATTTATTTTTTGATAATTAAAAACGTTTGTTTGTCAAGATTATCATGCACATCAAATTTTGAGTTTCGATCCAACGTTGTAATATATTTAACGATGGATTTGTTTTGGAATCATATCGATTGATATTCAATCATCATGATTTTTTATGTGGCTAATGTTTGCAACGAGCTATAAAAAAACGAATGGTTTTAATTATCAAAATAGTCCCAAAAAGAAAGTAAAATAGTTTTACAATTGGACGTGAGTAAAGACAAAATAAAGAATGCATGTAGAAAAAAAAATTTAAAAAAAGAAAGAGCGCTAAAAATCATTTTCGTATATTTTAAGTATTTGTAAATATTTCTTTAGGAGGAGAAGTATATCATTTTTAGTTTTTTACCCTCCACTTTAAGTCGTATTTCAGATATCGGGATGGGTTGGACTTTTAATAATTGGACACCGTGAAACCTGCCGCATATTTCGTTTGGATGATCAATATTATTGATTTTGTAGGATTTATAGAATTTATTTTGCATCACGTTGTACGTCTTGATAGGAATTTTTTTTCTAGTACGGGTTGTATTCCGCCCGAACTTGAGTCTATTTTGGTTAAGGACTCGTCCTAGTTAGTTTTCTGTCGTATTCCCGTGACGTATTCGGGAAAAAAAAAAAGAATTTAATTTGCAGGATTCCAGGATATTCCTTTCTAAAGAGTTCACGTTCATTAATTTGGGATAAGGTGATCATAATCGAATCGCGCTTTTTCTTAAAATAATTAACGGTCAATTTCTTTTTTATTTATAATTCAGGTGTTCGGGTCAGCTCAGTAAATGCTCAAGATTTTAACGGTTCTTCGTTCCAAAACACATGTCAATGCGCTAGAGGTCGTAAGCCGAGATTTCGTATGGTAAAAGATTTTACTTCCATTTAAGAGATTTAATTTTGCATAGTTGACCATGCTATTTCGTTTGCAAGATTGAGCTTTAATAAAAAGAAAGTAAATTTGGAAAACATGCATCACCAATATCTGGTTTCGTAATCTCGCAATCTGTCCACATTATTTCTGATTTACCATATTTCTTTTGGTTATTTTTATTGATTCTTTTGGGTTTTTTATTGATAGAGTACGTAATATATTATGACGTTCAAAGTGTCCTTTTCATATTTATACTCCTTCATTGTCATTTCTAGAACCAAATTTCACAAGAACAAAGATGGAAAAAGAGTGCAGATTCATATATTGGAAGAGT
Source organism: Rhododendron ferrugineum (assembly GCA_025642025.1). Lineage (NCBI taxonomy): Eukaryota > Viridiplantae > Streptophyta > Magnoliopsida > Ericales > Ericaceae > Rhododendron > Rhododendron ferrugineum. The sequence goes on along the minus strand of JAOTQK010000012.1, from coordinate 23,438,856 downwards.
GCGAAAATCAGTTTCCTAAATTTTAAAAAATAAGTACATAAAGCACTTGAAAACGCGAGAATTAAGGTAGATCCTTGGTTGGAAAGAATATTTTCTACAAAGGGCATGGTTACTATGTATTTTAAGAGATCTGATATTATACATGACAGAGATCTGATATTATACATGATGTTTGGCTTCGACGTCTGGTTTCACGCGACATTTCTTTATTTTTTGTTTATTTTTTTGTTATTGGTGTTGTAGTATTTTGTTTCGTTATTTTCTTTGTATTTATATAACTGGGTTGATCTTGTTTATTAGAAAAAAATATTATACATGTAAATCGACTGTAGTTTAAAAATTAACACTTAAATGAAACAGTGGAATTTGCAATGCACATCTCACACATCAGACACCTAATCTTATTATAAATCAATCTGTCCTCATTTATCTTTCAATGAATTAGTGTTCCACTAACACAAATAATAAGTACTTATTTTTTAAAATAAATGCGATGTATTGTGCGAAAATAACCTGTGTCGTAAAACGAAAAATAAATACTTAAAAAATGAAAATGAAACTTCACTAAAAAGGGTGCTTTTCATTAAGAAGTTTCTATTCTTTGCTACAAGCCCGCAACACTATTACAGTATTAATTACCAACTTTTGTTTTGTTATTTGTTTTAATAATGTCCTCATTCGGAGAGGTTTTGTCCTCCTTTGGAGGGTTTCTTCTCATTCATTAGGGCGGCGCATTTATGCGCTTATACACTTTTTTTTGTTGGAGTGTTCACTCTGTGGACTCTCAACCTTCCCCCATGTGAATCTTTTAATGAATACTACCTCTCAATTTTTGGCAAAAAAAAAAAAAAACTACTCTATCCACAACTTGTTGACCAAAATAATATATAATTAACAATTAACAAAATCCATAAAGGACTTTAAGGGAGTGTGAATATATTTTGACTAGACAAAAATTCATTTCCTGAGAAATTTGTATAGGCCTAAAGGATTATCAAAGTCTTCACCTTCACGAACTTGATTTGAAGTTTCTTAGTAAAATTCTCAAAAAATTTGATGAGATCTCAAACCGAATCACGATCATAATTAAGCTTATTGTATTGTTATATATATTTTGAATAGCTCATACTTTTCGATAAAATTTGTGGGACATTTAACAAGTCGCAGGCAATATTTGATTACGCGGTCTAAACCGTCTCTACCTTTTGCCTTTCTTTCATATGTGTTCCCTCAAAATTAAATTTATATCACATTAATTAAGCCTATTATTGTGTTGTATAATTACAAGCTGTTACTCGCAATACTTTTTTTTTTTGTTGTTGAAATTTGATAGGTCTTTGGCGATTAATTATGTGATCCAAAAGAGCTTATTGGGATCTCAATTGAATATTGTTCATAATTAAGCCTATCGTGTTATGCTCCCTCCGTCCCATCTTGTTAGTTCTTTATTTTATTTTGGGATGTCTCAAAATATTAATTATTTTTTAAAAGTCAAACAACAAAGTATCTTGATTTTCAAAACTAACCTTCATAAAGGTAGAAAAATAAATTTAAAATTGAGAAATTTAAAGGACAATAATGGAAATCGATCAAAACTAACTTTTTTAGGAGTCATGCCTTTAATGTCTGTCCCGTTAAAATATTAGAACTCCCAAAAGAGACCAACGGAATGGACGGAGAGAGTACCTTAGAAGGCTGCTACTTTCCGTACCTTCTTGAGATACTTGATAGGCCTCTATAATTTTTTTCTCAAATTTGTTGAGATCTCAAGTCAAATAATGATCATCATTAAGCCTATTAATTGTGAATACCTTGTAAGATTGGTACTTTTAGTACAATACTAGTTTTGGATATTTGATAGGCATTTGGTAATTAATTAATTACGAGATCCACACATTCTCCAATATTTCTGTTTTTTTTTTTTTTTTTGTTCTTTCCTTTCATAGTGTTTTTTTACAAAATCATAATCCAAATATAACCTTTTTTTTTCTTTCCTTCCATATATTTTTTTCACATATTCATAATCCAAAACATATTTACTCAATCGAAAAGAAAAAAAAATTATTATTTAAAAGTTGGTAATGATAATTAAAAACAAGTATTATAAGTTGGGTCTTTCTATCGACAGTCCACCGTCAATAAACTAAGAAAAAATCAACACACACTAGAGTACTTTTTATGCTTTTCAATACGCTTTTTAAACCTTTGAGCATTTTTCTTTATAGGTTAATCAAGTTTACTCTCTAGTGACATGGCATAATCCAATTGGCATATTCTCAGAACCTCGATATTAGTGAGGACAGTAGATCAACACCCCCAGCTTAACATGCGCCGGTCCACTGACCGTGCGCCTGCCCGTTTTTTGTCTCCCCAAATCGTACGTGTGTTTCAACCCGTAAAATTTCCCACTCTCTCTCATCTCTCTTTCTCTCTCTCTTTCTAGGTAACAGAGTATATATATACCTAACAAATCTCCATTTTCTCTCTCTGCCCGCCACTCTATTGTTCCATGCCGGCGCTCTTACAGCCCTAGCTCTCTCCCCTCTCTCTCTCTACATTTCCATCTCCGTATCATGCGATGAAATAACCAAATCTAAGGTAATCTTCAATTACGTTCTTTCGATTCAAACTGCGAAATCTTACTTTGTTTCTTCATACTGTGACCATCCAGATGTCAATTTTCCGCCATATTCGTCGCGTTTTCTCTCTTTTCTGTTCGGCTTTTTTTTGTAATCTGGTTGGATTTCGCGGGGTTTCTTTTCGTATTTATTATGTTCTGAATGAGAATTTCAAGTGTATTTTCTTGAATTGGGAAAATACGATGTTCAATTGATCAGTTACATCTTCCGAGAAATGAAATGAAATGAATCAATGGATTTGATTTATTTCCGCAACTGTGGAGCAGAAATATGTTACTCGAAAGGCTTTTCCTCGGTCTTGAAAAAACAACCAAACGGCGACGTTTGTTGTTTTCCTAGCTCAGGGACAAATCTAATACAGGTCTTGTTTCATTGCTTATAGTGAAGTAAGCTAATTTGCTCTCTCTTTGTGATTTGCACAATATTCATATATAGGGTTTCTTTTCTTTGTCAAATTTTGTTAATTTATAAATTAATTATTTCGATTATCGTCCAGTTCTTCGTTCTCTGTGATCTTTTGTCTATATTCTTCTTCTTCTTCTTTTCGTGGGTTATTTGGCATTTTCGGTTCAACTCTTCTTTTGTTGCATAAAAAGATCCATTTCATGCTGTAGGTTCTTTGAACTAACTGCCAGTTTCTGCATTTTTGGTCTGATTTTTCGAAGTCTATCAGTTTTTTCCATTCTCTGCTTCTGATCTGTTTTTTGTTTCCTCGATAACAGTTTTGCTTCCGCTTTACTGGTCTGGTTTAGTTGTAGGGAAAGGATGGGAAAATTAACTTCCCCGTAACCTTTGTATTGTTCTGTTGCTAAGAAAGTTGTGGAACCCACAACTTCAACTTTGCCACCGGGAAACACTTTTCGGCAAAATAGATCCCATAAAAAAGAAGGATTTTAGTTTTCCTGCATTATTCTTTGTCAAGAGAACACACGTGGGAAATAAATTTCCTTTTCCTTTCCTTTACTTTACTTTTCTTTACGTTACTACATTTACCACGCAACATTTTCGACAACTGAATGGAGCCGTTGTCGCAAATTAACTTCTTTGTACCTTTTTTAATGTTCATTCACTAAGAAAGTTGTAGGATTGATCTCCCCTTGTTTTGTGTTGGTTGGTATAAAATGTGCAACTTCCCAAAAAAAAGTTGTAGGATCCACAACTTCAACTTAGCCACTTGTATTGGAAAAATATGATTTTTAATAGATCAGTTACATCTCTTGAGAATGGAATGAATCAATTTTTGTGAATTCATAAGTCAATCATCTCAATTATGTAGTTTTTGTCTATCTTTGGCTTTTTGTACGGGCATTATTTGGCATTTCCGGATTGGACTCTTCTTTTGTTACATACAAAGATCAATTTTATGGTTGTAGGTTCTTTGAACTAAATTCAAAGGTTCTTTGATCTAACTACCCTTTTCTGCATTTTGGTGTGATTTATATGTCTCTGCATCTGATTTGATTAAGCTTTTGGGACACATGCTTCTTTTTAATTCCTTGACTTACACTCATTTGAAAACCCTTCTCAAAGTCTGTATCAATGTTTTCCATTCTCTGCTTCTGGTCTGATCTTTATATTTTGATGTTAGAATAGTTTCCCTTCCGCTTTACTTTGAAGTTAGGCTCCGTTCAGCTTGGGAAAGGATCAGAAAATCAACTCTCTGCAACTTTTTTGATGTTCAGTTTACAAGAGAGTCGTGGGACCTGCAACTCCTACTTTTTTTTACTGAAAACACTTTCCTGAAAAATAGATCTTGCAAAAAAGATGGAATTTTAGTTTTTTTGAAAAATTCTTGGTGAAGAGAACACATTCGGGAAAATGAATTACCTGTTCCTTTACATCACTATACTTCCACACAATATTCCTGACAACTGAACGGAGCCTTTGTAGCAATTCAATTGGTTTTACCCCCTTCATATCCTATCGTGATTTCTAAGGATGTGGAAATATTTTCTCAACCTTTTAATTTCTTTTCCGAAAGTTATCTTTCTGTACTTGTAGAATGGTGAAATATCTACTTGAACTTGTTCTTCCCATCTGTTGATGTAATTGTGTTACAAAAAGTCATGTGTTCTTTGAAAAAGTAGTGTTTAAAATCGTTAAATTGCAGCTAACTGGGCTTAAGTATTATTAAGGATTCAGTTTTTCGTTTAGTCTGGTCTATTTCACTACCCCTAACTGTTCACAAATCTCCAGGGCCTTAGCTGTTGCCGGTCACCAGGATCAATTACTTGCTGGTTATTTGCACTCCTGATTACAAATAGTGGTTGTTTTCCTTTCCATTTCCTTTTTCTTCTTCCAGAGGCCATTATGTAAGTGCTTACTGTTCTTCTTGTGCGTATCCAATTTAAAAGTTCATTTTTTCTCATTCTCCATATATTCCATTTGCAAACGCTTTGACAATGCGTATCTAATTGCAAATCTGAAAGCTAAAGAAAGTTAGTATTGAATACATTATGCACTTTATCCATTGAATGCTCGTCATGCACTTTATGGTGGATTGTATCATATGAGCGCAACTGAAGGGCTGAGAACCTTTTAGCAGGAGTTCTCAGTTGTTCAGAAGCACTTCCAACTTTTTTTGCATTCTACAATGTATTATTTTTGTGTCTTCTGATGAATCCTTTCTTGTCTGATGTTCCTCCTTTACCTCAGTTATCATGCCACCATGTGAAGTTTCACGTATTAAATTTTGTAGATGGCATTTTTGGAGGTAGTTAAACCATATACATAATTGTTCGTTGTCGACATGCATATACGTTTTGGTTGTAACTAGTTACAGTCGGAGTCAGAAAGTTGATTTGATTGGTACAGGGATGTAGGTGATGTGTATTACCAATTTTTGTTCTACTTCTCCGAATCTCCATATATGTGTTTCCACTATATATTCGTTACACACACTTAGACTGTGATTATCCAATTGTGAATGCAGTAATTGTCTATGTTGAAGGAAAAGCAAACCAGGCTACACTTTAATACTTATCCTTCGTGCTCATAAAGTAAGCATTTCATGGCTGATGCATCCTCTGTTTTTTCACTTCTCGATTAAGTCACAATGCCTTTGGCTTTGCAGTCTACTGACAGTTGAATTGAGGAAGAATTCAGTGTCTTAATAAAATATTTTGTTCTGCTAATGAGTCTTTACTGGAATGAATTGGTTTGCATTACTGTGTCCACTGTCCACCAGTTTGCGCTTCATATTTTGAAACTTAACGATCATTTGGTAAGAAGTCAGCCCATTGGGAATGACAACTAAAGGGTTTTGTAAACTCGACGCCCTGTAGAACTGTTTGTTTCTGGTTATTTTGATTATTTCTCGAATACTTTTTTATGCTTAAGATCGCGTATTCATTTATTTTAGAAATTTTCACGTACTGTATTTTTAGTCTCATTTTGGTTACCTTTTATGTCGGCTTTTGCTTCCCTCTGATAATGTGATTGTTGTTAAACAGGATGTCAGTCATTACTATGTGTTGAAGGATTGAAGTTTGCATAGAGTCTTGTTTGGACACCAGTTGCTGATTACCTGAAGTTATACCAAAATTATTATAGAAAATGGATCGACGGGATACTTCAGGTTTTGTGAGCGGGGGTGGGATGTACCCTTTCAGAGACATCTAACCCTAATTTTGTATACGAATTTTGTTTTTGCCCGAAAGTCAGGCAGACTGTTCTTTTGTGATTGACAGTTGGTTTGGTTCTAAACAAGAGTGTTGCATCTTAGCTTTTGGTTCATGGACGCTAGGTTACAGTATTTGCGTTTTACTCGTAACTGTTCATCAAATACATTGTATGTGGGCGAGTCTATCCAGGTAGGAGGATGTGGAGATACTTGTAGCACAGATTTACGACTTGATTCCCCTGGTTCTTCCGGCCAGAGGGGATTTAAACGGAAGGGGAGTTCGATTGATAGATCTATGGGGGGGGAAGTAATGTCTCCCATACCTTTTTTACCTTTTTCATCTACTACAGTTTCTTCAGCCAAGGAAAATGATGAGGAGTCCGCAATGGATCGTGTCTTGGGCTTTTCGCTTTATCTTGGAAATGACAAGATATCCAACCCAAAGAAATTCGCAAGCTTTCACCCGACAGTACCTGATGTGCAGCCGCCCAAGGATGATCTAGAGCTGACTCTAGGGCCTACTGAATCTGGTATCACTAGCGTCCACTTGAGCTACAGTTCCTCTGAAAGTGTGGTGGGGAGGCCACTGACTCCTACTGGTCCATTCCACGGGTATGAAGGGCCAGCATCGGTACGTTGGAAAACTGTATACCATTTTCATCCATTGCATACTCCAAAGGAAGCAACGACTAGCATCTTCCCCAATCGAGGTGAAAGAATTCAGGATCTCTCTTCAAGCGTAGTAGCAACACCAAATTGCTCAGACGTCTGTGCTTCTGGGATGACACAGCAGCAGCTGAAAAATCAACATCAGCGTAGTACTGGTAGTAGTTCTAAGACATGTAAGTTCATGGGATGTGTTAAAGGAGCAAGAGGTGCATCTGGCCTGTGCATTTCCCATGGCGGCGGCCCCAGATGTCAGAAACTGGACTGCCAAAAAGGAGCTGAGGGGGGAACAGCTTACTGCAAGGCCCACGGTGGTGGTCGGCGATGCGAAGAATTGGGGTGTACTAAAAGTGCCGAAGGACGCACGGATAAGTGTATTGCCCATGGTGGTGGGCGGCGGTGCAGTCATGAAGGATGCGGTCGTGCGGCTAGAGGTAAAACTGGGTTGTGCATTCGGCATGGTGGCGGCAAGAGGTGCCAGAAAGAGAACTGCACAAAGAGCGCAGAAGGGCTCTCAGGTCTTTGCATATCGCATGGAGGTGGCCGGAGGTGCCAGCATCCGGAATGCGCCAAAGGGGCTCAAGGTAGCACAATGTTCTGCAAGGCGCACGGTGGTGGCAAAAGGTGCAAGTTTGTAGGAGGGTGCACCAAGGGTGCAGAAGGGAGCACACCTTTCTGCAAGGGGCATGGTGGAGGGAAAAGGTGTTCATTCGAAGGTGGTGGGGTTTGTCCGAAGAGTGTGCATGGTGGGACTCAATTCTGTGTTGCACATGGGGGTGGTAAGAGGTGTGCTATTCCGGAGTGTACAAAGAGTGCACGTGGGCGTACCGACTTTTGTGTCCGTCACGGTGGGGGAAAGAGGTGCCAATCCAAAGGATGTGGAAAGAGTGCACAGGGAGCCACTGATTTTTGCAAGGCACATGGTGGAGGTAAGAGATGCTCATGGGGCCAACGTGAGTCAGAGTTTGGTCAAGGTGAATCACCATGTAATTTATTTGCTAGGGGAAAGACCGGGCTTTGTACATCACATGGCGCTCTGGATCAAGACAAACGGATTCATGGGGGTGCCACACTTGGACCCATGGTCCAGGATCCTAAACCTAGCAAACCTGAGAAGATGAAAGAGGTGGTCATTGCGGAGGAGGGTATGAATGTCGATGTTTTGCGGATGGGCCCTAGCATTTTCAATTGGAAACAATTTAGGCTTTCACCAGATCATCTTCCAGTTGGTGGTGATGGAGCTCTATCAGGCACTCCAGGGGTCCCAGAAGGTAGAGTGCATGGAGGAAGAAGTTTTCCGGCAATGTTGACCGGAAGTTCGGAAAGCTTCATAGGAGGGCCATCCAAGCTGGGAAAATCCTACGTGGCACCACATAACTTTATGTAAGCCGATTTTCACTCCCTTGTTTTCATTTGGCCTTCGTAGCTTGCTTGTGTTCTGAATGTGTCCATTGGTCTTGTGGTTTGTTGAATGAGTAGTTCTCGTTCTGTGTCTAAAGTAGTTAGAGGTTCTGAAGTGTTTTCTTTGGCCACCATTGTAATACAATAAGGTAAAAATCAATTAGGGTTCTACCCTTAAAGACTTATTGAATGTGGGTTGTTGGTATTTCTCTCCTGTAAATAGGTATGTCTACGTGAGTTTGGAGCGTCAGATAGTGGTTATTCTCATTATCTTTATAATAAAGCTCCTCCTTTGGTTCGGAGCACATCTCCTTTTGCAATGTACCTTGGTTAAGAACTGAATAATTGTGTTATCTATTTCGATCAGTTTGTTGTGGAAATTCATGTTTAGCATACTTGTACTACTCGCGATGTGATTGGTGGAAAATAAATCTTTTACATTTACGAGCAACTGTGGCAAAGCTCTCTTGATGCCACAGTACATGTATTGGAAAGTAATTTTCTTTGTAATACTGCTTGAGTAGAGGCAGAGTCACCTGTAAGCAAGGTTTTGAATCACGTGCTGTACCTGCCAGTGTGTACTGGAATTGTGAGAAAGTGGTACCACACACCTCCAGTGCTGTCCTGGTCTCTATACTGGAACTTACCTGAGAGTACCAGCCATTCTGAAAATCTCGGAAGAGATACCGGTACCATTGATTCCGGCCGAGACAGTATAACCCATTAACCCAAAATGCTAAAACACTGTCTCTGCACCTCTCACTACCGATCAGACCGATTCCATCGCCTCTCACTCTCGTCCATGATGGTCTCGTCTCTGTGAAGACTGAAGTGATCTCTCTCTCTCTCTCTTACAGCAATACAGCATATCACGAAATTGAAGTAAGTTTCTCTCCCATTATCAGTCAAGGTGTGTTCCACTAACTGTGAGTAATGGGTATATAGATATACATCTTAGATTTTGGTGAATTTTGGTGATGGTAGGAGTGAATTAGGCTTGTTTGGTGATGATGGGAAAATTGATAGATTCCACTAACTGTTGGAATTGGAAGGTTTAGGGTTTAGTTGGACACAACATTTTATATACCCATCACCCAACAATATTGCTAAATTGATATTTAATATGTTATGGGTATGAATCTTATGGATTGTAGTTATTACTTTTGTAGGAATATTAGGCAAAGGGGAGATGCACTTGACCCGATTAGTCTTGAGAACATCGATCTGTTGGGTGATTGTGTGTGTGAAGAACCTAGTCTGCTTGGTGAAGAGGATGTTGCATGGGAGATTGTCGAACCGCCATCTTTAGAGGCATTGACGTTGGACGATCATGAGCCTAACTTTAATGATGCCTCCAATAATTTCCAGAACGAGAACCAGTATGTTTGGGATATTGGAGGAGAAAATGACCCTTATGTTTATGTTGAATGACAACATTTGTCTTTTTATTATGTACTTCTTAAGTCTATCGTGGAGAACTTTTCTGTTTATTGGTTAGATTTTGTGATGGAAATGCTATCATGTTGTGTGTATGTATTTGTTATCATGTTATGAACTTGGAAGTTTTGGTTGTTAGTTTGAATCCCATATGTCTAATGGAAGTTCATGTTATGATTAGCATGTTCTGGTATGGGGGAAAACCGGAAAAGTATAAATTTATAGCTATATATAATGGTTGTAGCACTAAATCTGAAATGGTACCCGGTATCTGACTGGTACTCGTACCAATAGAAAAACTAGTACCCAAGCTGGTACGATATTCAGAACCTTACCGTCATGTGGTTTATGAGGTGTATAATTTTAAGTTTCAACATTTGTTAAAATCATCCAACTGGTCACCAGACTCACCACCATAGTACTCTACTGCGAGGTTAAGGAGTCAAATCTTGGCAAACACAAGGATTAATTACTAGTTTTCCTGCATAGAAGTTTTCCGTTGCTAGTTTATTTCTTTCTCATGTAGAGCTATTTTTGGGTTTAATTTAGTTGTTGCGAAACCAACCTCAATTGATTGAGACATAAGGTTCGATTTGTTGCGGAATGTAGATAATTGATGCTGTGTCCCGTTAGTGTATAGTTCTTTGATGTGTGAAACCTATTAGAATCACATGTCTCACTGGCACCCTTGACTCCTTATCTACTAGCATGGGCATGTCCTGTCCCCTGATTTCATCTTTCTCGAAACCCTCACCACTAAGAGTGATAGTATTAGTTTGTTTGCAGCATCAGATACCTTATCAAATTCATCATTCAGAGTACAACATTACACTTTCTCCAAGAATATATTCTTTATTTCTAGTGGTAACAGCAATGTCCAGAACTGACCTTTTGACTCCCATAAGAACAATTATTCAGTACTCCTGGGTTACCACCACGCGATGCCCCAGTGGCATGCATGATGTCCTGTGAGCGCGGAATAATCAATCCTCCCTAAACCCTTTTTTTTTTTGGTTTTTTTATTTTTCTTATTCTTACACTCTTTAACATTACACCAATATACCAAACCAATAGCCCCGAAGCTCTCCTCTCATAGAACCTCATGCTTGAACTTAGCCATCTTAGAAAGCTCATCAACTGCTTCAACCAAATGATCCAGCCTCGCAACAAACTCGATGAGCAAGGAAGTGAATGTGGCAAGCGACAGCGCCGCGGTACTCTCGAGGGCCTTCATCGTCGGTATAAAATCCGCTCCAAATCCTCCCTCCTCTTCAAAAGCATCCACTTCTCTAGACGGCCATGAATGTAACCTCCTTGATTGCTTCCTCATCATCTCATGGTAAGACTCTGCTTGTGGTTGTAGCGGTGGAGGCAGAGTGCCCGAGACAGGGTTTTGGCTTTGATCAGGGGTGGTGGTTTTCTCAAGCTCTGCCAATTCGGTGGAGAAATCGTAGAGGGTGGACGAGAGGGTGTGAGAGAGTTTGGGGAGCGGCTTTGAGGGGTTATCGGGCGGGTCGTTATTGGACGTGAGGAGATAGGAATGCATGTCTATGGCGCGTTGGAGTCGCTCCGTTGAGCTGTGAACCCTCTTTAGGAGAGTGGTTTTGAGGGTTCGTTCCATGTTGCTTACATCTTTTCCTAGTGATCTAACTAGTTCTGCAGCTTGACTTGTCGCGTCTTGGATCTCGGTCTGAAATGTGTTTCTTAGATTGTATGGGGCCTGGAAAAAAAAAAAACACAAGGGAAAAGCTTGTTCATCAATTATGATAACATATGTATAGAATAGGATCAAGAAACACCCGTTTAAGGGAACAGAATCTGTTTGAAACATAGGAATCCTCTGTTGCCATAAATCCGGAAATGGTTTTTGTTTTTCTGGAACAGACCCGAATAGCTACGATAGCCGCCTCACGACTCAAAACTTTACTAATTACGTAATATGAACATATTCGAAGTACAAACTTAGTTCAAATCATCTATACAGAAATATCTTTTACCTCTGCTTCTATGAAATTTCAGCAGCAGAATCTCTCACAAAAGACTCTGATCGGTAGGAGTAGTTTTTTGTACGATCACCGAACTGAAATTTCATAGAAGTAGGTATAATGGCGAACGAGTACAGGTGACCTGAAGAGTGAAGCGGTACAAACTCCATTGCGACAGAAAACTCAATAAAATCAATCGGGGTGAGGCTTGAACTCCGACCAAAAAAAAAAAAAAGCAGCAGCAGTAAATTGCGATATTTAGGAAAGCGGAAGATCCTTTTGCTCATAGAATAACCTAAAAGATGGATATCTTTCAGCAAGTTTCCTTCTTTGGACCACAACAATAAACCAGGGAATGTGTGGCATAATTCCTCAACTGCTAGATTCTTGCACCTTTTGTGTCCAATACCCTTCCTAATCATTCATTCTCGGTATATTCGCAAACCGCACCCAAATTCGCGATTTCAAGTTGGAACTGGGTACTGATTCCGATATTAAACAAGATTATTTAGTATTCTTGAGCAACTAGAAGTGGAGGCGATACTAGTTATCAGGTCAGAACAAATGTGCAGAGAGAGAGAGTGAGACCTGAATTTCAGAGTGAAGAACACCATGAAGAGCCATAACCTCGTAAGCACAATAACGTAGCACTGCACTAACTTTGACATATTCAGACCATGGATAGAAGAACTGTCTAAACCTTCCATGGGGTGGCTCCCATTTAGCTGATACAGCCTTTGCAATTTGAACCAGAAAAAAAAAAAAAAATGAGATCATCATCATTGCTTTTCTTACCCAAAATACTTAAAATCTGTTGGGTGTAAAAGAGTTCTGAATTGAAAGATTGATCAAAATATATGTATCGGTACCAAGGATTCTATTTTCGCTGAGGAATTCAAAGTGGATCGACATTTCCGGTAAGCAGGCTCATCTGGAAACTCATCCATGACAGTCTTGGAGAACTCCGGATGATCCGATCTGTCGTCTTCTAAATACTTCCTCACACATTCTGCAATTACCCAGATCACATTTTCTTACAAGAGCTTTGAAAAGTAAACACAATGCTTATGGCATGATTTATTGATGGGATTAGACACATGATTGAATTTACAAATTTTATGTACCTACATGCCGGTCTTCTAACTACTAACCCCTAACATCCTAAGATCATCATCAGTGCTTCGAAAGCATGCAAATACGATTAACTCATATGAATAATTTTCGGATTCATGTTTTTTCTTTAGACAATCCGCATGAAAAAGGCTCATGATTGAAGAATTCGAATTATAATAGTGAGTCATAGGGCGGAAGTAAGGCTACAAACGAATCGAGCTACTCGCGAGCAGCTCGAGCTCAATTTTTAGGCTCGTGTAGAAAACGAGATGAGCTCAACACTCTAAAGCTCATTACGGCTTGAAAAAGCTCAGTTCGTTTTTATAGGCTCGACTTGTTTATGGAGGCTCAAAAAAACTTAGCTCGTTTACAAACGAGTCGAGCTAGCCGAGCTCGAAGACTTCGAAGCTAAGTTCAGCTCGTTTGCACCCCTAGGTAAATATGTAGTTTACCTTCAAGTGAGTCAGCCACTGCATTGAAGCTGCTAACTAGCTCCTTGTGCAACTGCTCCCCAGCCCATATCGGCAAAATCAGCACATTCACCAACACTGCAACGATCCCGCCGATCGCGATTGAGTACAGCCGGTACATGGAAGTTGGGATCGGGTTCCCAATCGGTTTCCCCATCCGATACCCAGAAACTATGATCAAACAGTAGGTGAAAAGTATGACCCGAAATCCGTACTCGTATTGCACAAGTGATGGCCATTGCTTCATGAACGATGTCACAGTCCCTTCAAATCCATGTATAAACACAGAGCAATATTGTTAGCGAAATCATATGATTTTTTTCTTTAGTATTACGTACACATCAGATGATATCCAAAAATGGCTACGTCGTTCACACGTATTTTGCCGGGGCCCATCAAGTGATATATGACATGTGGTATTTAAAACCTAAGATCGATCAGGTGATATGGTCGTACCATATATAGCACCGGCCACATCAAACGATACTCAAAAGTAAAGTGCGAATGTGATCACCATACCATTTCTTGTTTCGAAAAAACGAGGACGATCACGTACCAATGATAAAGATACTGATTCCGATGATAATAGGCTCGGCGATTCTGCCCGTGCGTAAGGCTAACTGAGCTACACCGATGGCTAATATTCCTGCCAACAAGCTTCCCAGTGCTCGATTGAATCCTCGATTAAATGTTGCACCTAATTCAAAACAATTTTGAAAACATAGCTTATAAGATCTCAATGTCACATGATCACTTCAATAAAAGATCAGTTTTGCTAACCTCCGTCCACTAGTCGGACGATAATATGCCAATAATTCCAAACAAGTTCGGATATCAATGCATATGTTACAGATATTAATACACTTTCACAAATATCGATATACCTTTCTTAGATATAAATGCACATTTTACCTATTATCCTACACCTTTTGGGCGTAGGTTAGAACAATCCATAAAAGATTCCACTATCCATGCATGAAAATTTTGGCAGATTATATAGCATTTCTCTTTTTTTCAGCTTAGAGCTAGTTTATCAGTCATTTGCTAAAAAACCTCTTGGACTGTACATATTTTTCATTTTACCTACTCATATTTTTCTAACACTACACCAATACAATCTATTTTACCTATTCTTTATTAAAATATTAATAGAGAGAGAGAGAGAGAATACAATAAAAAATTGGGTACGTAGCTGATGAACAGTCGCACTCTTCTTTTACCTTGGAACTATAGCTGGAGGGAGTTTACCTCCTCCTTTACCGATTAGACTACTTTTCTCACTTTTGGTGATCTAAAATGGCTATAAAGGTAGTTTACATGAGTTGGTAAACTTACTCTTAGTACGCATCCTCTCTTTCCAACTAAATTAAAAGAGGTTAGCCAAAATTCGTCACTCAGAGCATCTTTAACAGGAGAAATTTTTTCTGTGCCGGGCGGGTATGTCCCACGTGGTACCTGCTCGGCACATTTGAGCCGTCCAATACACTTTTGGACGGCTCGGATTGAAACTCTCTCTCTCCTCTCACCCCAACACTTTCTCTCTCTTTTTTCTCTCTCCAAATCCGAGCAGGAACCACGAGGTACCCACCCAGCACTGAAACTTTTTCCCTTTAATAGATCCTGCAAATACAAAAAAAAAAAAAAAAAACGTTTATGTATTAAAAAAGCTCATCATTTTTTTTCACGACAAACGAAACGATTTTATAAAACTTGAAACGGGGTAGATCGAGGGGAAAAAAGAGTGAGTTAACACTTACTCACCCACAAAACACAAACAAATTTTGCTCAGCATTTTTATGTCGGCAGATACCTCAAACACTATTTTACCTTTCAAATTTTGCTTCTCCCCTTTCAAATTTTAAGAGTAAGAAGCTCCTTAAAATGCAGGAAAATAAAATAAAAAAACTTTATGGCCCATGTGTGATTGCATGGTTTCATAACTTTTGATCCCACATTTGCAGGGTTTCCAAACTTATGTATATATTACATATGCATGTAGACAGTAGAATGTTCCTTACCCATGCATGGACAAGAATCTCTAAGGCCCCGTTCCGCTACATGAAATAAGTATTTATTTTTTGAATTAAAAGTGATGTATTGCAAGAGAAATGATTTGTCTCGTAAAACGAAAAATAAGCACTTGAAAATAAGAATTTTAGCGGAATGGAGACTTTTATAATGGCACTCGTGTACATACCAACAGTGTATTCAAACATAATGGCAACAGTGAGGATGGACCATATGATGCTTTCACCAAACACTTCATACGGTGCTCTGCACAGTATGAGCAAAGACACCAGCAGGACAGCCAACCCCACTTTCAATGCAAACACTACCCTCTTTGTGTCTTCTTTGCAAAACACCCAAACACTCCAAATCCCATCTTTCAAATACAGGAAACCCGTTTCCTCGCCGGATTTCTTCCCAGTTTCCAGCCTCGTTTTACCCTTGGCAATCGCCGGAATGTTGATCTCAAAACTACCCTTTTTCCCATTCATGATGATTAATCTCGGATATCGATCAAATACAAGCTTTGCCAAATCTTTTCGTAGCCTTTCTTTGGCCTCTACCAGCCCCGTATTGTCGGTAAAGGAAAGGAAAAGACTAGAAGAGAATTGAGAAATAGTTAGGGTTTGGAGATTTTCTGAGATGAAAAGAGTGGGGAGGAGTGAGAAAGTGATTTAGAGAGGGGGAGGAGGAATGGCGCATGAGTTGATGGTGTGATCAAGAGGAGAAGAAAGCATATATAGGAAACAGAATAATGCCATAATAGTTGAAGAAAAAGATATAATGGAGCTACGTAATTAAGTTGGATAAGCAGATGCTTAATTTCAATAATGCAGCAATATGCATGGTTCGAGAATCAGAATCTGATATTGCATGGTTCCACTGCATGCACACGGCTTCCCTCGCCACATTTTTTTGTGCCAATTAATTATCTTTTTTTTTTATTTAAAAGGACTTATTTTTTTTAATCTTGAAATTGTTACAAGACTAATAGGAGCAAGGAAACAGCGTCCATGTTCAAAGAACGCTTCTGCTCAATCTGAGACCCAATCCCTACGGTTGGCAAGAAACCAATCGATAGACACCCATATGGGACATGCCCGTCTACAAAGGCCGAAGCCCAAACACCCTATATGGGTCTAAAACCTAGATTATACTGATTCAGCACATGAAATAAAGCCTACAAGCTCAAATCGAAAAATACAGCACAATACATGGCCAAGCCCAGCCCGGCCAAAACGAACCGGCCTAGCCAATACACCACTTCCTACGCCCTATTCCACGACTAGTTCAAAACCCTAGCCTCCAACAGCCGCCGACCACCACTCTCTGACGCACCACCATCAGCAGAACCCATAGACCGCAGAACTGGATCCACTGGAGTGGCTGCTCTTAGGCTATAATTATCTTCTTAGTCCACTATGGATGCTCATAACAACAATGATAATAACAATTAATATTGTGCTGAAGAGCAATTTAGGGTTGATGCTCATCTATGTCATCTCTAACCAGAGTCGGTCCTGAGCTAAAGCACACGGTTGGGCCGCTTTAGGCCCCATTAATTTATGAATTTAGGGTGCCCTCCCATTTTTGTACCATTTGTAATAGCCTAACAAAAAGGGGGAGCCCATCTTTAATTATCGCTTTAGGCCCCCGAAAAAGTCAAGGCCGACCAGAACATAATCGTTCTTCCTATATTCTAGTTCATTTTCTGCTCCTTCGACAAACTTGTGCATGTGCCATATTTTCCCATGCATGCAAAAATACACATTAGTACAGTATTTCCATTACAACAATAACCTAATGTATGTGTTGTATATATTAGAACTGGACAATATATTATAGATTATTGTGCTAAAAAAAAGGTTTGAAGATAGAGGAATATATGGGACTAGAAACTGGAGTAGTAGCCATGCATCTTCACTTTCTTCATGTGGAATATCATTAGGGTTGTTGGCCTCAATTATTGCTTTATCTGTTAGGGAGATGAACAAGTTGTATAAAATCATCAAACTTAGGAATAGTATCTCATAATAATCCTCCTTCCTATGTTTACCACCTGCTAGGGGATTGTATTCTTTAACATCCCCTCATGTGCTGCCACGTTTAAAGTTTGTCACATGTAATATCTTTTTGGATCTATCATCGTGCAGTATAGTCTTTTTGTTGGGCCTATCGATATGAATTGAATTTTTTAAATGTGAGATAGAATGGACCCCCTACTCTGATACTATGTATGTAGAGACTTTATATTATGATCTAAGATTATATGTTACCAACCTTTCCTAGCTTGATTTCTAACATTATTTTAGTATCAAGTCTAATGGATCAACTAATCTGGGAGATTAATCCCACTGTTCATTATCAAAGGGTCCAATTAAACCTGAGCTGGGAAAACTCCATACTGAGTGGTCACACGAAAACTAATTGCACACCATTGGAAAGAAAACGACAAACCAAAAGCAAATGAGGCTCCTAGTTGCCAGGCGACTATCTCTGCGCCAACTCCTGAGTTAACCTTCCCTAGTTAAAATCCGTCAAATACATTCCTCAAAATTTGATCTATTTGTTTTTATTTGCATGCTTTTGACTCAGTTACAGAATTTGTTCTATTATTCCCCCCATGAGTTTTCCTCTTACATAACCATTCTATTATATATGGATCAAGAATTATATGTTATATCAACCTTTCCTAGCTTGATTTCCAATATTATTTTCAGTATCAGGTCTAATGGATCAACTAATCTAGGAGATTAATCCCACCGTTCATTATCAAAGGATCCAATTAAATCTGAGCTGGGAAAACTCCATATTGAGTGGACACACGAAAACCAATTGCACACCTTCGGAAAGAAAACAACAAACCAAGCTTCTGAGGCGCCTCCTAATTGCTAGGGTGACTACCTCTGCGCCAACGCAAGCTAGGTTAACCTTCCCTAGTTAAAACCCATCAATATCTTCCTCAAAATTTGATCTATTTGTTTTTATTTGCAACCCTTTTGACTCAGTTACAGAATTTGTTCTAATATTCCTCCATGAGTTTTCTTCTTACATAACCATTCTTTTATGTATGGATCAAGAATTATATAGTACGTGTATCTGATGCCATTTGACAGATTATATATTTTCCTTGCGCAAGTAGGCAAATACAGCCCACATCCAGCTTTTATTTGGTGGAAACTCAAATAGTAAATATCTTAATTTGGAATAGCTATATATAAATGGCATATATGCTGCTGTTTGGCTTTCTAACATGTTTTTAATTGAGACAAAAATAAGGGAAAAGAAATAGAATATGTTCTAGGCATAAAGGTGAAAAGTAAATTCAGGGTTGATACCAGAAAATGTATGGACGTGCATGGTTGAGGCTTGATTCATTGTTTGATAGTGTAATTGTCTTTTGATTATTGATCCCACACTACTTAAGTAGCTAGCTACCAACTTGTAAGTATTTCTTATGACTACTATATAGTAGTACTATTTGTTTTCTCCTAAAAACTTTGTTTTTTTTTTTTTTTTTTGTCCCTGAAAATCAAGCTACATTTTACACCCAAAAATACAAAAAGTTTTGTTCATTTTTTTTTACTTTTAATTTTTCCACAAATTAAAGAAATAATTGTGATTTTTGTTAAATTGGTGCCAAAAATTCAAAAAAACTATGCACTCGTAGCAGTGCCTTATTTTCTTTTTCGAAAGTTATACGAATTTCAAAAAAGGACAACAAAGATAGGACACATGGAATATAAAAACCACACATGTTTGCCGGCGGTATGAACGTGACGGAATGTGCATAAAGTCTATAAGCGTGTTGTACTTGTACACATTACACGGCTCATCACAGAAGATCAATCGCGGACTCAATAATTTAATTGGACAAACTAATCAGACATGGCCCCCGCCTCGGGCAATCATCTTTTAGATGACCAAAAGTAGAATTTAACTAATTGGTGTTTTATTGAGACAAGCAGCTATTATAATTGTCAAAACGACTGCACTACCTTAGCAAGGGTTGTGTCTTTTCAAACAGACGCTCATGATTTATTTTTTGAATTAAAGATTATGTATTCTAAGAGAATGATCTGTCTCGTAAAGCAAAAAATAAGTACTTAAAAAATAAGAACTTTAACGAAACGGAGCCTCCTTCCACTTATTTCGTAGATTTTCACATGATGTTACATTAGATAGGTAGGCAAAGACTGGGGGAGATCATCACTTATTTAAGCATTTTTGACTGCATATAAAAGGTGAACCACGGAAAATCCACGGTATATATTGACATGGAAATTTTTGTGGGAATTTGGTTCTCATATCTGGGACAATATTCAGGGACATGATTGAAAAGGGGGAGTGATGGATTGTCCAGCCATCCAATATGCCCTCAAATTTTTAATAACCGGACGTCGGGGTCAGTTTGCGCCCACCTCAACAAATTCCAGGACCTTGAAGTTAACGACTGGGCAAACCCTCCAGTGGCCCCAATATTTAGAATGATTGACCATTGCACGTAGGATTCAAACATGCGGTCGAAAAGTATAAGCACTCATTGCTCATGTTCACTTTGCCAAACTCGTTCAGGTTTCCGATATGCCCTTTTCTCTTCAATTAGCAGTTTTCAGCCCCAACAGATACTGATTAATGACCTTAGTTAGAATTGGTATATATTCACTTGGGCTGATCCTTTTAAAGCAACATTATTGAGAAAAGTTCACCATTAACTAAAATAAGAATCTTGCAACGGCTTTTTCTCTGTTGTGTGAAATTACAACCATGCCCAATATCTTTTAGAATTGGATGCTAAGATGTGTCCTCAAATTTAGTCTTTGAATTGATGAAAATGAGCTCCTTCCCAATCCTGTACCATGCATACATATATGATAGGAGGACCTTACCCCAATGCAAATGGACCTTATTCCCCTGCCCCAATTTCTAAGTGTTTTGATATATATACTTGTTTCTACATTTTATCGTTGCCAATCTTATCATTGAGAAGCAAATGGAGTGGCAGCCAAGTAGTAGGCACCTTATACTTCTTGCACCATGTGAGGGTTCAAACCCCATCATCATCCCCATTGCCTTTCGCCTAGATTAGTAGAAGAACAGAATTTTGCCTTGTCCGAAAAAAGAAAAACGGAAAATGTTTTATATCGCGGTCAGAAATGGATACTACTTTCATTAATCGTGTGTTTTTCTTCGTGAGTCTTGGGCTACCCCGTTGGAGTTGGTTTGAACCACGTTAGTTTTCCAATGGTGCCAGCGGAGGACCCAAGAGGGCATAGAAAAGACCAGTTAGAGCGACTCAAAGCTAAATTTGAGTAAATTATATATACTATGATACTAAAGTCGCTCCACATCTTGTACGTCCCTGGGTGAAACCCATTCCTGTAATGCATGTTTGCCTTCGCCTTGGACTTGCATGTGTTATGCAATGTCTTGAGTGATGTTTCAAATCCTACTTGAAAGATACGTATAAAAGAGCTAAAGGACCGTCAAACTTAGTCCAACGGTATTTACAAAGAATTTCAATTTTAAAATCTGAATTTATAGTCAACAAGGCGTTTGTAGTCCAACGGTTAGGATAATTGCCTTCCAAGCAATAGACCCGGGTTCGACTCCCGGCAAACGCAACCTTTTCTCCTTGTCATTTTTAGGGGGTGTTCCAGTTTATCTTCTTTTTTAAAAAATTCTTTTTCTTCAATTTTCAAACTCAAATATAATGAAAATGAAAAATAATTTTTAAATTTTTTTTGCACTGTATAAAAGATCTCAATGAAATCTACCAAACAAGATTCATATTAGTAGGAAAATTATTTGTGTAAATATATGATTTTTGAGCTTGAAATTACATTCTTTTTCTAAAAGTTACTTTTATAGAAATCGAAATACCACCTTACTATTATACTTCCTCCGTCCTAATTTAATTGTCCTTTTTATGAGTTCATGTCACTTTTCAATTGATTATATCTTATAATTTATAGTAATGTTATAGGTGATTTTGAAAACGTTGTATTATAGAACAACAAATCGAGATCTATCAGACAAGATCTATATTGAATATAAAATTCATTACCAATTTAAAGATATAACTAGTTTTTTTTTATCCAATTAGAATAGAATTGGAACAATTAAATTAGGACGGAGGGAGTATATGATTTGGCTTCTGAGGAGAGTTTTAATTGTTCAGTGAAGTGAGAGCAGGGGCATGAGCGGAATTTATTTTAAGGATAAAAATTGTTCATTGTGTAGAGCCCATCCAGAAAATTAACAGTGTCAAATCATAAAAATTGGATGCCGAGTAACAACGCTTTGAAATGAATTTACCTATTGTACAAATGGGTTTTACGGATTTGATTCAGTGCGGCCGAACCCATATTAAAAAATATAGATTAATGCATTTCGAACAGGTATTAATCGCATCATATGTTTATAATTTTTTACATGATTAATGTTCTCTACGAGTTCTGCAAAATGAACACGTCATTTATTTGGAAATGACGCAAGCCTTTGCAGTATCGGAAATATAACTTGAAAATAAAAGAACCAAGGTTATCAATACCGTTCTGTACCGGAGATACCGGCCAATACTGGATAGTACCGGACTACTTTTAAATTTATTTTTTTCTTCAAGTACCGGACAATACTACTTGACGATTTCCTAGTCCTAAATTAATGGGTTGCCCCAAGCGTAGGGCGGAGACCGACGCAGCACAATATCCGGTA
>JAOTQK010000012.1:23403754-23416699 GCA_025642025.1 Rhododendron ferrugineum | reverse complement strand
AAGAAATCCTAACTTGCATCATACTTCTATTGCTTGGAATGAAAAAGAAATAAGAAAACTCAATTGTACGAATATCAGCGAACAACTTTAATGAAGAACAAAAATTAATACGAGTTACCGGAGTACGAAGATCTGAACAAATTTCGAAAACTTCAAAGGAAATTAGCTCTGGAACGAAAAGAACAGGAATTCAAAGCTGCTACGTAAAAAAGTCGAACCCTAAAAACGAAGTTCCGGGGGATATTTATACCAAAACCCCAAAATTCGGAATTAAAAACATTAAAACAATATTTTTTCCCTATGTAACCATCGGTATCGATACATGCCAGTAGAGTATCGATACCCGTAGAACTGTTCAGCCTCGTCCGTATTCCTTTCTGCCAAAAGCTGCCGCTGAAGTCAATTGCTCTATTGCTTGGGTAGACATACCTTTATTACACAAAGCTCCTCGGACTATGTAATATAATAACTTACAAAATCGACTTTAAAACACTTTGCAATTTTAACCCCAAACTTTCTTTTACTTCTATTTTTATCCAAATTTCTTGAAAACAAGTTTGAGCAACCTCCGCTTTGACACCCCGGCAACGTACGAACCGGCCTCGAGGCCACACTTTCCAACCTTAGCGCTAAAACCGCCTTATTACCTACAAAAATAACAAAAACACAAAAACAAAGGAAAGCGCGCATCAAGTGGAAAATGGAATAAAACGCGCCTCTAACGCGCTAATTCGCCCTACTTAGGCGCTCATATCTATGATATCACGCGCCTATCAAATACTGGTCAATACCGGATGGTACCGGGCAAATACCGGACGGTACCAGACAAATACTGGAATATTTTTTATTTTTTTTGTTTTAAAAATTGTATATTATATTATAAATTCTTTTAGGTAAGAAAATAACACTAATAGCAATCAATCCGAAACGGTACCCGGTATCTCACCGGTACCGATACGTACCGTACTAGTAAGAAAATCGATACTCTAGCCGGTACAGTATTCAGAACCTTAGGAATAACCCACAATATTGTAAGCTAGTTTACACATTCCCACTTGCACATGAATATATCCAACCATCACAACCACTACCAACACAACCAACCAACTCGAAAGCGACTCGGGGATGTTGCTGCGCAGTTTTCTGTCGAGCGGGTGCAGAGAGGCCAATTCGGTTGTTTATTTTGGTACGAACGGCTCAGATCGAATCTGAGTACATAGAAATCAGAACCTTCGATTGCCGCGATGAGCGGCTCAGATCGAATCTGAGTACATAAAATCATGTGTTTACATCAACTACAGAGCGCTTTTTCAAATCCACGAGTTAGTTAGAGAGGCCTAACCTTTTCAAGTTCCAAATGAGAAAAAACACAAAAAAAGACGTAGGGCAAACAAAGAAATGTTTTTTGTTGGCGGGTGAGAGAAGTAGAGAACATAACAAAAGGGGTCGGTTCCCCTCACACAAATTTTGATACAAAATTATTTTGGAGTCTCACGCAAATGATCGGAGCTATTCGATTTATTCAGTCTTAATCTTGTCAAATTTAGGGACATATACCGATCAAGCACTTACCAATATACGAATGAGGTAATTTTTCACGGAAACTCTTAAAAATATGTTCTTTTAAATAAATTGAACCGCTCCAATCATTTGTGTGTGACTCCAAAATGGGTCTCACGCAAAACTTGTGTCAACTTTTGTGTGAGAGAGAACTACCCGCTATCAAAAATTTAAAAAACAGCAAAAATGTCAGAAGTGGGATTTGAACCCACGCTCTCTCACGAGAACCAGAACTTGAGTCTGGCGCCTTAGACCACTCGGCCATCCTGACGCAATGTTATCAATCTGCTCAAAAATTTTAATATAGATTAAATAAAAACCAATAGCTAACCCTACAATATTATGACAGCGGATTTCTATGTTTCAGATTTCAAAATTAATCTCTCTCTACTTTCTAGATAGACTACAATTTGTTGCTCTCTTTTTCAACCGGTAGAAGGGTAAAAGTATCTGAATTACATCAGTATATAAGTCCAAAATCATACTAAATCCAACTGAAAGCCAATTAAGAGAACAAATAACCACAGGGAATAGCCGTCATTCACGGAAACAAATAATCAATTTTGCTTTGGGGAATGATTGAGACCCCCTGACCTTTCCGATTGAAGTTTACAATGACGACCAATTGAGCTAACCCCAATTGGTTCACAATTTTCTCGGTCCCAACCTCAAAGTAGTCCAAGTTTGGGCGAGGTTCAATGGCAGAAAATTATGTTTACTATACTTCTTTTTTTTTTTTTTATAAAGCAAGCCTTGAGCTTTTTGTAATTTCAATTCGTTAAAAACAATCCACCAAGCTTGAAGCCTCGAACTCCTTTTGAAAAGTTTAAACTCAACATTAAGACTTTACAAACTTGCAAGCACTCGACATGTTTGTACATAGAATACAATTTTGCCAAGACCAAACACAAACCCAGACACGGTGGCTTTAGAGTTTGTGCACTGAAAAACTCCCCTCAAATCCTCCGTACCGGAAATTTCTGCGTACCCAAGTTCTGGTGTGTTTTTAAAGGGGTATAAGAATTTAGGTACCGAGGATTTGTGCACCGGAAAACTTGGTTACTTCAGAGGATATGTTACGCTGTCAAATGCGCAGTGGTATTGTGTTTCTGCAGCTTAAGATGAGCATCGAAGCAGAGTGAGTAGAAACTGATGAACTAGGTAAAGATTTGCTTCAGAAACTCCCCTTTCGGAACGAGATATTCCAAACCAAGGCGCAATACATTTCTTCGAAAATTGACAGACATATCAACAGTGAAGCAGACATCATTCAGAGGCAAAACACAAAAATTTGCTAAGTTTTGGCACAATTAGGGGCGTTGAAGACTGAAATTTCCAAGCTGAGAAATTTAACACTTGAATCCGTAATGCAGTTACTAGGCACAAACTACTAGCAAACATTGAACACAAATAATCAGAACACAATCCAATCTGTTAAGGTCCAACTGTGAGAAGCAATTATTTCATCTAAAAAACATCAAAAAGACCAAATAAGGTTTAAAACCCAATGTGCGAAAGGCGCTAGTTGACATGCAATATACCTAACCACTCAAAAGCAGAAACGCATAGAAACGATGCCCACTATCCTAGCAAATGACATATTAAAACTATCCATGTTCATTGACACTCTGAACACAAAACACCAGAATGACAGATTTTAAAACCAGGTTCTGGCCAACAGTAAACAAGAGCAAATGACGCCTTCACAACACGCAGCTACCAAATATTTGTCAGATATTATCAATGACTACTCAAGCCACCCTAACTTCTTAAGTCTTCTTGTCTTTCCATGGTCCTTTGGGGATCTTACTTAAGACCTTCGCATCGAAGACTGCATACTGCTTCTTCATCTCAATCATTGCCTTCTCAGCAAAAGGATCCACATGATCCTCATATTTCTCATACAGCACAGGCACCGTGTGGAGCAAAACAAATGCTGTCACAAAGATCGTAAAAATAAGTATCACTAAGGAATGTCACCAGCAAGCAAATACATTGACTAGCATAGTAGTTATTCAACGATTACCTATGTAAAACAAAGTTAAGAAGTTGCAGCAGCTCCCCACAGTTGACAAGATCCACAAACCAGCAATCACCTAATGAACAACACAACCGTACCCACACCACGCTTCAACCAAAAGTCCAAAAACTAAACTACTATTATATTTTAGGGCTGCTGTCCAATGTATTAAATTTTACAGAAAAACATCCAGAATCCAGAAACACGAAGATTAATGTGAAATCTGTGGCTTTCTGTCCATAGTTGTAGATGATTTATTAAGACAGTACTTTAACGGGATTTGGACCCCATAAACAATGCACCCGCACAAAAGTATAGAACCTAAACAAGTAGGAGAAACAAATCAACTTACAGCAAGAAACTTCTTGAAATCTCTTCCCAACGCAATTTCCCTGAGAACTCTGAAAGCCTGATTGATTCCAATGGTAAGGGCAGAGGCAAATTCCAAAACTGGCTCCTCTGGAATATGAACTTCTGGAATACTTGGACGAGACCTGGCAAGGGGCAGAACAACAATTACATTGCTTTCACAAGTGAACAGAAGACTCGGCACCTATGCATTGTCTCAAAAAGCGAAGAGAACAAATCGCTTTAGGCACTTTTGGCATGTAAATTTGATAACATAAAAGGAGATGACTTTCCTGACTGGAATGACTTACTTCTTGATGAAGGAACTAGCATTAGACCACAAGAACAATATGGCCAGGGCTAGTATCAAACCATGACAGACTAAAGTGAGCAAGTGATACTCATACAACTCAAACAGAACCCAGATAGCAGTGGCCCCAACCAAGAGTCCACCAGATATCTTCTTATCCCTCCACAAAAAGACATCAGCAGCTGCACCAACAGACCAAAATGACATCAATGAGCGAGAAACAAAGACTAGCTTCTTAACGGAACATTAATAGCATTTCCAACACATACTACTCCATTTTCTCATTAATCTCATTTTGCTAACAGTACTAAGGTTAGCCTCATTGATAATGGTATGATTAGTCAATAATTCAGCTCCAAGTATGTACATGTGACTGTGTGAGTGTTTTCATGTTCAACGAAACGCTATGCTGCTTCATAATTTCTAAGCTTTGGTGTGAGTTCGTTGCCCTTCCAGAACTCTTTGATTATTAGACAAAGGAGTTACGGGGGCAGACTGGCGCCAGTTGTGCCAGGACTAATAATCAAAGTGATCTGGAAGAGCAACAAACTGCATACATGATTAGAAATTTTGAATGAGCATGGCATCTTGTGGAGGACGAAAAAAACGCACTTAAAGGAGAGATGAGACGAATGTATATACTTGGAGCTGAGTTATTGACTAAACACACCATTCCGATTACAACGAGACGACAGTACTGTTAGGAATTACAGACAGACTATGGTTTGCACGAATATGTTGTGTATCTTGTGCAACCGAACGTTCTCCTGACAGAAGGTTGAGAAGTAATGACACTGAAGCAAGTTACGAGTCTCATTAATTGAATAATATCTTTCCTTTATATACTATGAATTTAGAACAAGGTCACAATCGGGAGGACCTACTTACAGTACACCAACAATTGGGTGTTTATAGACATTGGTTTACCCAAATTGAAAACCATTGTTCTTAACTTTTGATTTGAGTGTTAGACAAGTATCCCAAACCATAGGCATCCAATAAGTGTCCGATGCTCAGGTACGTTACATCCGGCGAGGTGTCCGTACGTCAAAGCAGGTAGCCCAGTATTGAAACCTAGCGCGATTTAGAATTCTATACCCACCAAATTTGTGAGAGAGGTGGGGCATTAATTTTACCTTGAGGGATTGATGGCTAAGCGGGAAAGGGCAAGCAATCTGTGTGAGTCTGCAACTCGAATAGCCGACTACGTAGAACTAAAGAAGCCACTAAGATGTCACCTCAAAGGCACCATGGGTCACCCCCGTGGTTAGGCCTTTTGCAAGTAGTTGTGTCTGAGTGCTATTATGAACTTATAAATCATTAAACTATTGTCTACTTGACAACTTTGGAAAAGAAAGCGTGGATCCCATGTAGCCTTTATAAATCAAAAAACTAAAACCTTTCCGGAACAAAACCCATCTACAAGAATTAAGAATCATGCAACTACTAGTTTATTGCTACTCTAAACTTCTAAATAACAATTAGCATTTTCGAAACTCCGATCTTCTAATCCACCGGATCTGAATCCACCCCTATAGGTAAAAGGCCCAAAATGAGAAAATTACTTAGTTATGCTACCATAACAGGAATTACCAAACCAGAAATCGAACAATTAATTTACGTACTTGTATTTTGTATATTCATTTTCGCACAGTAGAACCTTATCCGATGAGTGAGATACTAAAGTACAACACAATTTCATGCCCTAATTTCCTTGCTATTCACTAAACTATTCCAAACTTGGGGCCACCGGAGGTTATGTTTGCCTGGGCCCTGGGAATTAGTTAAGGTATGCGTAAGCTGCCGGACATCCGGTTATTAAAAAAAAAAACCTAGGAAATGAAAAAGAGAAACAGTAGAGAAATAAAATACGATTTTCGATTTAAGAACATACGTTTGCCACCGCCGAGGACCTTGTGAAGGGGCTGCTCTCGGCCGAAGATCCGGTATACCTTGGACTTTGACGGCGACGGCGATGATTTCTTCTCGTCGTCGGAATCTGAGGAGGACGAAGAGCCGTCTCCGTGGAACTTCTCCTTTATCTTCTCCATCACCGACTCCTCGTGATCTGCCATCTCTCTCTCTCTCTCTCTCTCTCTCTAAGACCTCTCCGACAGTAAAGTAACCTTCGTTGTTCGAAACCAATTCCTCTCTCTCTCTCTCTCTCTCTCTCTCTCTCTCTCTCTCTCTTTGGCACTTCCTTTTGTATCGATTTTATTACAGCTGAGAAAGTGTGAACTTTATCAGTCTGGCTGAACGGAGAAATTATTCGTTGCCCCAAGGGCAACACGTCATTTTTGCCAGGTGGGGCCTCTCACCAATCAAAATTTGCCTTGTGGATTAATTGTCGGTCTGAAAGTCTACCACCGTTTGAGGCATTAAAATATCCGAAAATATCCACTGACACACATTTTTCTCTCTCCACTAACACACAGCCTTTCTCTCTCTAAAATAGGCGTGTACACCTAAAAATTCAAACTCAAAGTTCTGTTCAGTAAAAGCAAAGAACCAAAGACCCATGAGATTAATTTTTGGGTTTTATTTTGTTTTGTTTTTATTCAAAAAAATATTTGGGTAAAAATCTTAATTTTATTTTTTTGATTTTTCTGGACAAGACGAATCAATAATTCACAAAAGGAATGTGCAAAATTAATAAACGGGATTTTTTTTGTAAGGACAAAACAATTAAAAACCCAAAATCCGTTGAGTTCCGCTAAGGGCTATTTGGGATTTTTGGGTTTTTTTTTCGTTTTGCTATTATTCATACTTTTCGCGTTTGTTAGTTTATTGGGACAAACTTTTATGGATTATTGATTCGTCTCGAAGAGAGGAATCAAAAAAGTAAAAATTATGACTTTTACCCAATATTTTTTCAAATATCCAAGATAAAACCGGTTTAAAGTAAAAATTATGACTTTTTCCATTTTTGGAAAATATCTTGGGCTTTATCTTGGATCTTACAAAAAAAATATTAGGGTAAAAGTAAAAAAAATTACTTTTTCTATTTTTCGACTGTCAATAATCCACAAAAGTTTGTCGTAGAAATTAACAAACTCGAAAAATATGAATAACGACAACACGAAAAAAAAAACCCAATAAGCCCTTAGCGGAACTCAACAGATTTTGGGTTTTTTCTTGTTTTGTCCTTATTCAAAAAACTTTCGCGTTTGTTAGTTTTGCGCCTAATTTTTGCAAATTATTGATTTGTCTCATCAAGACGAATTGAAAAAAATAAAATTATGACTTTTACCCCAATGTTTTTTTAAAATATCCAAAATAAAACCCAAAAGTCATATTTCAACGAATATTTGGTCAAAAGTCTCAACTTTTTTCTTTTCTGATTTGTCTTGAGACGAATCAATAATCTACAAAAAGTAGGCACATAACTAATAACAGTAAAGATATGAGGACCGACGGAATCCCCACCGAAATCGTACCGACGGCCGCGGCCGGCCGTCTCTGACCAAGCACCTACACACATCGGATGCCGTTGATTCTTGCGTGGGCCCCCTCGGTTTTTTTTTATAGAATTTTTGGACGGCTCGGATCGGCCGTCCGGTGGCCGGAGACGGCCGTCGGTACGATTTCGGTGGGGCGCCGGTCGGCGTAAATAGCAGGACACTCAACTAATAAACGCAAAAAAAAATTGAATAAGAAAAACAAGAAAAAAATTCAAAAATCTTAGCGGAAGTCTGAGTAGTTTGAATTTAGAGAAATCTTATTTCCGGAGCCCGCAAATAAGTGTTTACAGCGCTCAATCACGACTGTTCAAAAGTGTTTTAGACGGTCTGGATGTTAACGAAATTTTTTCAAGGAAGAGTTAAACTTTTCTCCGGAAAAGTTTTATTAAAATCCGGACAATCCAAAACACTTTTGGACGATCGCGACGGACTGCTACTGTAAACAAGTTGTTTTCGGCTGCTCCGGAAATAAGTATTTCTCTTAAATTTATAGTCTACACGACTATTTTAGAGAGAGAAGGCTGTGTCTTAGTGGAGAGAGAAAAGTGTGTGTCAATGCATACTAGTATTTGTATTCAATAATTCTACAACCACACCCATTTTACACACCTAAATACACACTCATACATACAAGTGTATAGACTCCACACTCTAGTATGTGTGGGTGTGTATTTGGGTGTGGTCTTAGAACTACTCTACTAGTATTTTAATGCCTCAAACGGTGGTAGACACAGATTGACAATTTTCCCACAAGGCAGATTTTGATCGGTGAGAGGCACCACTTGACAAAAATGACGTGTTGCCCCAAGGGCAACGAATAATTTCTTGGCTGAACGGGTGTGAAGAGTCATCGGATTAAATCTAGGCCATTCAAATAAACGCACCGAAGAGGATATTTCTTTTATTTTCCCGAGGCTGTTGTTGTGTATCTAGTAGGAGTAATATGGGAGAAATTTTTCAGTGCCGAGCGGGTACCACGTGGTGTCTGTTCAGCGTATTCGGACCGCCTATTTTGAGAAAAAAAAGAGAAAGAAAGAGGAGAGAGAGTGGTGGAGTGAGAGCAGGGCCGGCTGATAAGTTTTGGAGGCCGGAAGCGAATCTCTTGAATGAGGCTTCCCTATATTTTTCATACAAAAGTGGTCTACAAATAGTCTCATAAAAAAAACTATTACAAAAGATTTACCATTACAAAATAGAAGCATATATATAATTATCCCCCCAAAAAATGCAACTATTACAATATCTCAAAATCCATCATTTCAAAATTAGTCTTCTTGCATTTTTTGATGCAAATGTACTAATTAAGTCTCCATAGTTAAGCTGTTTCACCAACTTCTTCTCCATAGATAATATAGCCAATCCATCTAATCTTTTTTGAGACATGATTGACCGAAGATAATTTTTTATCAAAAACTTTGTGTGCAAGTATTTTCCGTTCACGGTCGTCGATCGTTGTCTTCCCTTCCCTTCGACTTCTCAAGCGTGAAGCATGAAGCGTTTGCAACTTGCTGCGTTTCTTTCTTCTTCTTTTTTGGATCGGCGCAATATATTCTTCCAGCCGTTCCTTATTTTCTTTTTCTTTTTTAACGTCTTAGTGTTTCTAATGAGTAATTCTACTGTTTGGACCTATTTTGTGGCTCTTAAAATTCAATTGGGCCTATTTTGTGTAAAGTAGGCTAGTACAATTTTTTTTGGTCCATATATACATATATATATAGTCCGTTTCACATGAGAAGGCTCTCATTTTAAACTTTTTTAGGGGGCAGAAGCACAGGCTTCTCCTGCCTTTACCATAAACCGGCCCTGAGTGAGAGAAGAGAGAGTGATTTAATTTGAGCCGTCCAACACACTTTTAGACGACTCGGATGCGAGTGCTCGGCACCACGTCAGCCGGGTGACGTGGTACCCACCCGACACCCAAAAAATTATTGACACAGTCAGTCAGTCACACAAATCAATTAGCTTGTGTGCAAGGCTAGGAACAAACCGAGCTGTTCGCGAGCAGTCACACAAATCAATTAGCTTGTGTGCAAGGCTAGGAGCAAACCGAGCTGTTCGCGAGCAGGTTGAGCCTTGACTCGTTATGAGCTTGGTTTGTCTCAGTTTATAATTAAATTAATCGTTTGATTTCTTCGCAAGTATAATTTGAAGTTCGAGTTAAGTTTTATTAACTCGGTTCCTTTTAACAGCTTATTTGTTTGGTTCTGCTCACTAATAAAGAGTTATTTTTTTTAATCGTTGAATAATGAACCGAAAGATAATCTAGAATGATGAATTATTACTGACAACACCCTCCCCGTGGTATTAGTCGGTAAGAGGGATTAATAAATGAGATAATAGTAATAAGCTAACCGTTGTTTAGTCCAGAGAATTCTCCGGTGCGACAAATGGTTAATCCTAGGGCTGTAAATGAACTGAGCCGTTCGCGAATTGTTCGAGGCTCGACTCAGTAAAGACTCGTTCGACTTCGAGTTCGATTCGTCTACTAAATGAACCGAACTTGAACCTCAATTTTATGCTCGTTTTATAAATGAGCCGAACATGAACGCAGCAGTATTCGGCTCGATTAGGCTCGCGAACCCGGAGTATATGTGTATCATGGGGATTTTATATAGTTATATAGTGAAAATTTTAAAACTTTTATAAGTCTAAACGTTTACGGTTAGTAAAAATTTACTTATGTATATGTTTTTGTCATTTTATATGTATATGTACATATTTATGTACAAAATGAAAAATTTATTTGCAGTTTTAAACCTGTATGAGAGCATGAAAATATGATATTATTGGATCGTTAAGGCTCGTGAACAAGCTCGAGTTCAATCCAAACCAGGGCAAGCTCGGTTCGAGTTTGGCTCGTCATAATTTTCATTGAGTTCGGCTCGAGCTCGAGTTCTCTAAAAAACTTAATGAACGAATTTGAACATTCTAATATTTGGCTCGATTCGGCTCATTTACAGCCCTAGACTTAATCCATGCCACACGAACCTTTTAGTCTCACAACCAAACGTTCCATACGGCCCATTACATGCACACATTTATTATTACTATTTCTTCGTTTAATCTTGAGAGACCATAAATTTACCGTACCAAAATATTACATGTTCACAACTATATCTAATATTTTACATTTACAGGTTAGTCATACTTTTGGTACGTAGAAAAAGTAAACTCATCTGATCTGGAAAGCATTATCTTTGTGTTTTTTTTTGATCCGCAAAAGCATTATCTTTGTTCAAATTCAAAAAGAAAAAGAAAAAAACATGAGTATCTGGAAAGCCTTGGTTGGTTGCTAAGGAAATATCGTGACGGTATTTGTCTGACTTGTGGGTCATGACTATGAGATTACCCCACTAATTAAAACAGCCACTTGGAGCTCTTATATTAGATCAATTGTCATTATATGCTGTGATGTGGACATAATAACTCACATAAGGTTAACATCACATCATGCTTTATCATAAAAGAAAACTATTTTCTTACCCATTGAGTTTGATGCCTGATTAGGGCCGGCTCGGTTCGTTTAGTAAACAAGCATAGCTCGGGCTCTCGAGTTTTCGGCTCGTTTGACAAAAGCTCAGTTCGTTAATAGTGGCACGGCTCGATTAAAGAGGCTCATTTAGTAAATGACTCAGGTGGACTCGATCAGGGCTCGGCTCGTTAAGGATCGAGCCTAGCTAGAGCTCGAATTTTTGGCAGCCGAAACTCAAGCTCGACAAAGCTCGGCTCGTTTACAACCCTATGCCTGATGATTAGACCATCCCAAAGGTTAGTCAAGTTGGTTGACAGGTTTGGTCCTCACGTAATTGATCAGAATTCGATTCTCTAGTCCTAATGTGAATGGCCTGCTTTTGAGGACCGGAAAGAAAATTAATTGAGAAACGTGTAAGCTAGCCCACCAGGCCCAGACACCTTGACCGTCAAATTGGTTGATGGTTAGACCACGAATACAAGAAGGGCACAGGTGTTTTGCTATGTAAACATGGCCCGTAAACAGGGTCCAATCAACCTAACATTTGGGCTACTTGTGGTTGATTTTGGCCCATTAGTGTTATTGGTCCAAATCTGAATGGGCTAACCATTCAAAGCTTAAACTTAAACAGAGGCCCTTGGCCCAAACTTATCTGGTGTTCAGCCCTTGGTGGGAATATTTTGGTGCATGAGCTCAACAATTAGTTGCATGATGATGAAGATCATAACAGCCAAACAGACTACCATTATGACATCCTTAGGCATTTCTATGATGGATTTGTAGAGTCTGATCCAGCATTTCCTTAACTGTTGGGGTCAGCTGTAGGAGAATCGCGGGCGATCACGGGATAGAATGTGATTGGGGTTGGAATAGCTTTCGTTGGAGTGTGATGACTGGATCTGATTTTCAATACGGTGGTTTTAAGGAAGTTATGGGTATAGGGTTAAGGTGAAGTGAAAAGAATATGGTGGAAAGATGATTAATGGACAAGAGGATAATTGTGATTTTTCGTCGAAACGCGCTCGGATACCACGTGGATTATACTCAATTTGCACCTAAAAACTCCGCGATCACCTGAGACAGTCAAGTTGGTTGAAATGAACTCGCAAAAAATAGAGGTTGTCAAACCAGGTAATTTGACAATTAGTTGGATGCTCTCCATTTGCTTGGTTGGCAGACCAGAAAAGCAGGCAAAAGGGGAAGAAAAGCCCAAAAAGTGTAAGACTAACCTAATTTGGCTAAATTATTGTTGGATTGTAGGTCACTAGGTCCTTTGACTTGCTTTTGGCATACCCTAAACAAAAAGGGTCAAAAAAGTTATGGGGAGGCTCTTAGCATGGGGTGAACTTTCTCACTTTCGAGGTGCACACTTTATTCATGCCAAATAATTGGCCAATTAGCAAAATAATTGATCATTAAATATTGGTTACTTTACTATGTAAAACACATACATAAAGTGAAACCCAAAAAAATTGGTAAGATAACATTGGTATAATTAAACTCCACCAATGATTTTCACGTTTTCCGAGGGGATTTCTAGAGTACAGTACTATAGTTGTACTCTAGTTAACACAAGGCATGTTATTTTTTTTTTGATTTTTTAATCGATACGAGAGATTATTAGATTATGTATGAATTATAAAGTAGTACAAATTACGGGGGAGGCGGGGGCTACTGTCCAAAGGGGACAGCAGCGTGCTGTTGTGCCTCGTTTTGGGGCCCACTCCGGTCTCGCTCCGATGATCGGAAGCGTTCACTTTGTAGAGCTCGTCGA